>VZTT01048165.1:22330-33854 GCA_013400855.1 Buphagus erythrorhynchus
GCATTTTTTCCCCATACAACTTTGTTCCCTACAGCTTTGAACAGCCATGATCCTTGTGGTTGTAGAGGCTTAAAAGCCTTCTATTCTTTGCTGTGGTACTGAATGATCAAAAGTGTCATCAGTCCTTTATGGGACAAAAAAATGAACAAACTCAGTGGGGAAGAAAGTGTCTAAAGCACTTGGCACCTCATACAAGGAAGCAGTAAAAGCTGCACTTAAGCATATGCTAAGCACTTTCTCTTGAATGTAGAGGAGAATCTGCCTTTTGAAAATGAGAAAACAAGAATGAAAGGCATTATTAAGGCTTACCTTGAAAAAAATAATTCAATCCATATGTTTAAGGTTTAGGTTTAAACACTTTAATCCCTGGGGGTTTTTATTGTGAATTAGGCAAATTACTATCCCTATAGCTTTGTGTACTTAAATCCTTTGCTTATACATGCTTTCTGCCTTCTAGATAGTAATCTACTATTGAGATACAGCTAATTTATGTGAAACTTTTTTCAAAACTATTTTAAAGTGGTAGTTCTTTTTCTTAGCAGAGCATGATGCACCTTCATCATGAGCAGGCACGCATCTGAGTGAGAGGCAGCAGCACATCCTGATAGCAGCTGAAGTTAGAAAGGCAGAGGAGCTGCAGGGTCCCACTTCTGCTGCCCCCAAAGGCTGTGCTGGAATTCAGCTACAAGACCATGTTTGTGGAGCCCATTCCCAGCCTACCTGCAGGAGCTGGTAGCAAACTTCATGCAGTACTGGGCACATGCAGTAGTTCACTGTGCTGTTCCTGCTGCTCCTGCCCTTACCCCTGAAGCAGTTCCCTTTCTGCTCCCTTGCTCCCCTCTCTTGAGCAATTACCTGTGCAAGAGAGAGAAGCAGCCTTGGTTGCAATGAGGCTGTGCATGTGCCAAGCCACTGATTCCAGCTGAAGGGAAAATAAGTGGCTAATGTAGCAAAAATACAAAGAAGTCCTTTAGTTTTGAACTCTAATCAATCTTTTAGGAATAAAAAATATAGGAAAGAAACATTCAACCAGGGAAAGTGTACAAGTACTTCATTATAAGTTAAGTATGATGCATGTCCAGCAAGTCCGAGTTAACCTAGTTATTCCATTCCTTTAACAAAGATACAACTGTAGATTTCAGTGTGTGCTCTTCTGGCAGTAGTCTTAGCTTCAGGCTACTCAGTCATTTGTTTCAAGCTTTAGATTTTGCATTGTCACATCCAATACAAGCTCTAAATACAGAGTGTTATTAAAGTATTTGCACACTAACCAGCATTCAATGATGGGACAGGAAGAAGTCTGCCTGTGGCCCTTCTGTAAGGTTATTTCATTAAGTAGGACAGCATATTATACAAGCTACAGGGTGCTGGCCAGATTTTTAGGGAACCTGAATTAGTATTTCATTTGGCTTTGTAATCACAGTCATGCTTTTCTTTGTTCTTGTCCCTGCAGTGAAATTAGAAAGATTTGAAATACCCATCAAGGTCCGGTTAAGCCCTGAACCGTGGACCCCCGAGACTGGGTTAGTAACAGATGCTTTCAAGCTGAAAAGGAAAGAACTGAAAAACCATTACCTCAACGACATTGAAAGAATGTATGGAGGCAAATAAACAGCTCTGCTGATCTGGCACTTGTGCAGGTGGTTCCTTCTCATGTCTCAGTTTTGGATGTCTGTGTATACTGTAGATATCACACATTCAAAAAATACACCAAATGGATGACTGTTTCTATAATCTCTATCAAGTAAAACAGAGAATATCTTAGACTCCAAATTCTTAATTATCAGCAGATTAGACATTGATGGTCTTCACAGAGTTTTGTGTGATCATCTCCAGTTTTGAGACAGACATCATGATGTGAAGCAGTGTGACCAGGTAATTTTATTGTTTCTCTAGCACATTCAGACTGCTTACAACTTCATGCTGAAGTCTGGCCTATATTTCAAAGAAGAATAAATAATGTAATTGTGATGATTCTTCTGTCATAATAAGACACTTGTAATAGGATACTTCCCTCTAGCAAGGAGGGAAAAGGAGTATCTAATGTCTACCCTTCTCCATTTAAAAACAAAACCAAGACAACAGCAGTAGTCAAGAACTTGCTAGAGATCACTAAAAACACACTGCTTGAGAATGGATTCTTCTGCACATCAGTATCTTGAATATTTACAGTGCCTACAAAAAGAATAGAAAGTACACTTATTGAAACAAAGGTGAACTGAAAAGCTTTCTACCAACAAGTTATAAGAAATTTCACTCAAGAGCATTGAATTAACTATTTCAACTTCCAACTCACCAAATAGATTTTTAATTGCCACTGCATTTTAATTCAAGCAGAGCTTTCCACTGGACACAGAGTATAAAAGAAAACAAAGACTTGCACTGCTCCGGGGGTGCTGATGAGAAATCAGTGCCTGAATGCAGAACTTGCATCTGGATTGGCAAACAGCTGTGAAGCTGATGAGCAGTGGTCTCTATACAGACTTGAAACTCAGAGGAGTTTTGGTGGGTTTTTTTGAGAGGTTATTGAAGTTTTTAAGGCACTGATTCTCTAGACATGAGTACTGGTACAGGTTACCTGGATGTAACCTAGAGGATCAGGTTTTAAATGTCTACATTCCTTTATGGAAGGTTTTTCTGTTCACCTTTTAACTGTGGTAAGCATGCCAAGGCAACCAGAAACCAACAGGAGTTTCCCTGTCTAGTTGTGTTTTACTTATAGAAAAGTAGTCTGTGGCCAGGGAATCTTTGTTTCCTGGAACCTTGTAAAAAGGGACAAATCACTCTTTCCAGAAATTAATTATAAAAATGTTCTCTTATTAACTGGAAGTCATAGGTGTGAAGGAGGACTATATAATTTAATAATAGCTCATCATTTTGTGTGCCGAATCCTGTACTGTGTCTTTTGAATTGTAACTGAGCTTCTGCATCCCTGCCAGCTCTTCACATTTGAACCATAAGTGCTGTAAAAAGTGGAGGCTCTTGATACTGTTCTACTTTGCACTTTCTTAATAGTTATATATATGTTGCTTACATTTTGTACAGCTGTTGCCCTCGACTGCTCTATATTGCAAATTCATTTGAAAGTATTTATAGCTTTCTATTCATAATACTTGTGTTGTGTATATTATGGTTAAAAAATTATTTAGTATTGTCACTGTACAGAAAGTAAAAGATTTTGTACATTGGTTCTCCTGAACACACAAGCTTGCAATTTCAGGACAAGTTTTTCCTTTTCTGCATGTACTTGTATTTTTATTTTCCAGTTAAAATAGACTTTGGCAAAAATAAATGATGGCTCTACACTCTTCAAGTAAATCGTCCATCCTCCTGGGGACCAACTTCAAACTTCACCATGCATAATTTTCTCTGGCTAGTCCAGAATACTGTCAGCTCACCTTCCAAGAACCCCAAGGGGAAATAGAAAAAGAAAATCTGGTATATAAAGGTGACGATATCCAGTTGTGCATGGGACTACAAGAGTCACTAAAAGAAACAAGAAAAAAAGTAAATTTAAAAAAAATTTTTTTTAGATACAGACAGTTGTTTTTTGACAACAGGGAATACTTCCTGTATCAGTAGCAACTTCTAAAATTACTTGGTCCTAGAGCCATGGTACCAATTTTTCCATGTTTTAAAACTGATCCCTATTAAATAGCCTTTAGTCAGCCTATAAGCATCACAAAAGTGAAATACATGTAAGAAAGATACTTACACTTCGAGTCTGTCAGCAGGTTATAAGACTATTTTTTTTAAGCCATGAATGTATTTATATGAAATGTATTTTATTTTTTGTGTCTTGGTTGACTGAGGATCGCTATTTTCAAAGTAGGTATACACACATACACAGTGTTAACATTTCAAAAGTGGAATACAACTTAAATGGTTCAACAAGTTTGTGTTTCAGAATATTTTTATATTACACAGGCTCTCTCGTTCCTGTTCTGTGCCTCACATTCTGTCTAAAACTGAGCCTGCCTTCCAAAGACTGCTCAAAAGCAGCAGCAATGAGTCCATACTTCAGGTAATAAAAACCAAACCTCCAAGCAGGCCTGATTTTTCTTGTAAGGAATGAACTAGAGGTGGATGTACTGCAAAAGACAATTTGCTACAACATCAGCTTTTCAAGCAACTTTGGAGAAGGGGAAGGATTACATCAGACTGCCTTCAAATACGGGGATTGTTTGCAAATACCTTGCAGTTGGGCAAGAACTTTATCCTTCATTTTAATGAATTCTAAATCCTTTTTGTGACAGCTTTTGGAGGAGAAACAGAATGAGCTAGAATGTTTAATTCTTGCTATTAAAAAGAAGAAACTAGGATGCAGATGAAGAGATAGTAAATCACTTCAAAATCATTATGTGATAGTTACAAATGCTACAGCTACAGGTGCTGTTTATCTTGTGCTGGGCTGAAAGGACGTACACCGTGGGACTGAAATGTGTGGGAAAGGTTCATGTACAGCTGAGGGTTCTGGAATGCTGGAAGTTCTTCAAAAAGCAGGTTAAGAATTTTAAGTCATCCTTCTAAGACTGAGGAAACAAGGTCAGGGAGAAACAAAATTCAGTTTGGGTATATCTCGTGTAATATCTCGTGTTACAGTTAGGCCCTCTACCTCAAAATACACTGTCTATCTAGATGTGTAAAGCCAGAGTGTAACTACCACAACAGGGGGACTAGAAAGCTTTAGCTGAGAAGGAAGATCAGAGTTGTCTAGCTGGCCTGAGGAGGAATGGCACATGCCACTAGATGATTAACCTGCAACTCCATGTACAGTTACTCTGACGAAGGTACAAAGAGCTGGCCCCAGGGAAAGAGGAAGAACAGAGTGTAAGTTTGCACAAAGTGAAATGGATGATTTAGTGTTTTAAAAGAAACACGGGATTTTAAACCAATTTCTTACTAAATACTGAATTAGTTGCCCAAGATCTTTCCCACTTAAAGTCTTCAGAGCCTCAGCATCAATGACAGTTCAACAAAGCCTTTGAGGAACAGCCTTGGCACAGACCCCAGATTGGGGCTGGCAGGAACAGGTCCTGCACCTGACGCAACAGGAACGGTGCCTGTAACCGGCACAGACATCATTAAGTGGCTTGAAAAGTAAAAAAAAAAAGAGCCTAAGCAGGGAGACGAAGGAGTTACTCCCTTAGGAGCAGGTGAGTTGGTTTTTAACCACCCCACACAATCACAGTGCCCTTGACAGCCACTCAGAACATAACCTGCAGGGTTGCTGCCTGCCAGCTCCTCCAGCACAAACTGCAATTCCTAGTACATTGGTCAGCTATAAAAGGAACAGAACACCAGTTCTGTTGGGGTCACCATTTGTTGTGGCGAGAATGCCAGCAAATCCTCTGGGAAGAAATGATGTCTGACTCCATTTCAGAAGGCTGTATCATTTATTTATTATACTATATTATAATACATTAATATACTATTTAAAGAGGACATACTAAAATTACATCCTACTTCTAACTACAATATCTAACTACTAACTTANAATTCCTGAGACACAGAAGATGTGAATACTACACAGTTCAGAATGTGGGTCACTCATTTTCACTAGCAAAAAAAAAAAAGACCGTATCTACCACATCTCAGAACAGTAGCTTCAAATAACCGTTGTATTCTAACAATAAATTAGTGTTGTTTTGCAATTACATGCAAAACAAGAAATAAATTCTTATTATGTATTTGGTTTTGGTGTGTTGGGGTTTTTGTTTGTTCGTACCTTGGCTTTGTTTGGTTAATTTTGTTTCTGGTGGGGTTTCTTTTCGTTCATACTGAGCCTACCCAATGGCTAAGCTCTATTTACATGACAGTAAAGCAATTTCCTTTTTGAAAGCTAAAATTTACACACTAGAAGCTTAAATACAATAAATCTGGTGGGTTTTTTGCATAAGATGGCACATAGGTCATCTACAAAATGCAGTCAGCAAAACTTGCAGTCACTGGTTACATTGAACTTCAAACAATACACAGAGTAAAACTCTGTGTGAACTTACCTGGATTATTAAAACACATTTCCAGTTAACTCAGTGCTCTGCAAAGTGGATTAGTGATTGCTTTATGATAGTAGTACATCAGCCATGGAGGATCAGGACTGACTATATTAAATATACATTTGTACTTAGCCTGTCATTTTCACATAATTTAATCTGAATGAGTTCTGACAGAAATGGGGTAATGTTTGCACTATTGCTTTGCTACTGGGTGCTGTAATAGATTGGATCTTGCTACACCTTTATTGTGGAGAGACATGTTTTGAAGAAAATGAAACCCATTCTAGATTGATAAAGTGTTCTAATGAAGCTGAATATCACAGGTAATTTATCCAAAATATTTTGGTTGGAAGCATGTAGCCTTGACATTAGACTAGTGCTAATTAATTTAGAAAAACAGAGCTCTGTCCACAGTGTCTGATCCTCACAGACTTGACTTGCAGTTTTAAAGCAAAAAATAACTAAAGCACCAAAACAAAAAATGAAACCAAAACCACACCACAAACTGTTGAGTTTTCCCCTTGTTCTTCCATTTTGAAACACCAGTAACCTGGTTAATGATGAACACTACCAGAGATGCCAGAGGTCACTACATGTTTGTCACACCTGCTTTCTGCATTTACCCTCACATGTCTCCAAATACAGAAGTTTGCCCACCACCTCTTATCTCTTATTTCTGAGCATCCAGACCCTAAACAGGAATGCCCATCACTCCAAGACATGACCTCCTATCAGTCTAAATGCTAAAACAAGAAGGTGTCATGTAAGTTTTACTTTTTTAAAACAGAGAAAAGACTTCAATCTGAAACAGTTCTGGACTACTTCTAACAGGTCAATTGAAATTATGACCTCAGTCCACATGTTGTTCCAGCCCTGGGAGTTGTTTCCAGGATTTTTAATTGTTTTAAACAACGAACCTAAACTTTTCCTACCAGATATAAATCCTATAAAGCCTATTACTTATTGTGTTCCCCCAGGGAGTGAACATAAAGAATGGATCACTGTTCTCAATAGTTGCCTGCTCTACTTTACTTTCTGCCTTTTGAGTCAAAGCAAACCCAATCTCTCCCAATGAGCCCATTCCTATAATCAGAGTCATTAAACTAGGTCCCTCTGCGCCCATGTTCAAAACAAAACACCTCACCCCCTACACAGCTTATGGAAATTACTTCCCAAAGCCAGAACATATCTGCTTCTTATGCAATGGGTGAACTATCACCTTGGACTTTTTTTTGTTCCTTGTTATTTTTAAAATCTGTATCTCAGCTCGAACACTTGCAGTAGCTCAAGAACTATACTGCTGTGAGGGGGAAATGCACAGGTGATGACAGTGACTTCTTCAGGAGCTCTGCAAACAAACACTACACCTCAACCCAAGCTGAATTTCTAACAGGTCAGTCTGGATCAGTTTTAACCTATGTGCAGCTCATTCTGAGCATTTGCTGGCAAGCAGATTCCTTACTTTCAGAGGAAAGATACCAAGAAAATAAAATTGTTTATGCCAATAAAAAGCATACCATAGGAAAGCAAACTAAAACCTAGCCCTGTATGATATGCATCAGACTCTGGGGTTTGGCTCTCTTGAGATTCTAAATTGATACGCAGCCATTCTAACTGTGTTAAAAACTATGGTCTTTTGTACTTTGTATTTTATTTCCACGTCCAGACACCAGTACGCTTTCAGTAGGTCACCTGCAGACAATGAAAATGCAATATGTCTGCAACATATCTGAGCCACAAACTTCACTTAAGAGACATGAATTGTAGGATTCGTAAGTGAAAAACACCACCTTATTATGCCCAGACCCCCCACGTCTTCCTGACTAGACAGCAACCTCTCACTTATGTCCTGGAGAGTGTAAATTCCACTGTGCTGTGGTTGTGGGGCATACGGTAACTATCCTGAAACCAGAGGGTCTCTCCATTCTCTCCATTGTATTTTGCTGATAGAGAAACAAGAAATAATTAATTGAAGCTCTTAGGGAAAAAAAATTGAAAAAAAAAGAAAAAAAAAAAAAAAAAAAGCATGTGGTGCTACAAAAACATCCCATTTACTTGTGTTGCTTCTGAAGCAACTTTAAAAGAGAAAAAGAGAAGCATTATGGAAAATCAACCACTATTCTTTCAATACTTAACTCAGTATTGCACACTTGCCTAATGCTATTTACATAGAAAGCCCAAGTCAATACTACAGCATTTTGCCTTTTCAGATGGGTAGTCATTCTGGTCTGCTGTTAAAATACATTTTTTTCCCCAGAAAACAATGAGAGGAAGATGAAATAGACCACAATGATCAGCCCCAGCCACCTCCTGGAAAGGAGCAAAGAAACTGCACAAGATTAAAACTACTCTAAATGCTGGCAGGATTGTGAATCTAACACATGCAACTGCCACACTCACCTGTATGAATAATGACAATTAAAATTAGAATTACCAGATAAACAACTTGGGAGCAGGGAAAAATCTGAGACCCTCAGAGCACTTACAGGATTTCAAAAAACCCTTAACTATGGGCACAGACCTTTGCAAGGGGGAAAAAAGAATATGGAGAAAACTCACCTGTCTGTTGCCTCAGGACCCTCTCCAGCCCAGCCAGACTGGGGACCACCCAGAAATCACCTGGTCACATTCAGTTCTTTCCAGGTCTTTCTGATTAAGGAAAAGACCCTCTGTAGCAGATTACCAAATGTTTTAGTGACCCAAGTTAATTCTGCCCCTGGGTATTGAACCATTGTTGCTGCTCAAGCTCCAATAACCCACCACCACTGTTCCTTCCAAACTTCCTTGCTTTTCTCTGCTATGTGTCCCTCAACAGCAAACCTGCTCTGGGAGCCTGCCCAGGGTTTTTGCTATTGACTGCTCTCATTTTGTCAGCTGGGTGCTGGATGATGTTCACCCGCAGAAGAGATGTGGATTAAATATTAGGAAGAAATTCATTACTGTAAGGGTGGTGAGGCCCTGGCACAGGCTGGCCAGAGGACCTGTGGATGTCCCATCCCTGAAGTGCTCAAAGCCAGGTTGGATGGGGCTTGGAGCAATCTCGTCTGGTGGAAGGTGTCCCTGCCCATGGCAAGGGATTGGAAGGAGGTGAGGTTTAAAGTCTCTTCCAACCCAAACCATTCTGTGATTCTGTGACTAGAACCAGCTTCTTCCTGTCTTTATTTTGGCAGACCTGCATTTTCCCAAGCATGAAATATCTCGCATCTCTAATTCAGGAAGCCTAACAAGCGACGTCATTTCGCACCGCTCTGAGCGACATGGAAGCTCCCCTCAGATCTGTCCAGCCCTGGCAGCAGGAGTCCCGCCGGCCTCCGCGCTGTCAGGGTTGTGCCCGTGTGGCTCCGCTCCGCGGTGCCAGCGCCACCATGAACTGCAGCAAGGCGCGGCGCCTGCCAGCGCAGCTCGGGGCGGTGCTGCGAAAGCTGCGCCGCGCCGGCAACACCAGAACGGCCCCGCCGGGCCCGGGCGCCGGCCCCGCCGCGGGGGCAGACGGCTTGCTCTACATCCTGCTCAGCATGATCTTCTACGGCTGCCTGGCCGGGGCGCTCATCCTGGCGTACACCCGCTCGCGGAACCTGGAGTCCAAGCACAACCCGTACCACCTGTACATCAAGCGGGACTGGGGCCCCGTCGGCCCCGCACAGGCGGTGGAGGAGGGCGGCCCCCGCGAGGGGCAGCGCCCGTGAAAGCGGCGGGACCGGCGGCCAGAGCTCGACAACATGAAGGGTCCCTCCTGCGATAGCAGAGCTTCTGCTGCCCTCCCACCTGGGGACTGCTGACAGCGAGCGACTGCGGGGGATGAGAAATTGTTCTGTTCTTGTACAGTGGCTTGTACAGCGCCCAAGGCTTGTCATGCGGTGGGAGTTCTTCAACTCTTTGGATCCGTTTGTACTGCTCTTGAACAAAAAATACCTGCATTACATACTTTCAGTACTTAGAGGGGGTTTATAAAAAGGAGGGAGAGTAGATTTTTATACGGGCAGGTGATAGGTCAAAGGGGAACGGTTTTAAACTGAAAGCTGAGAAATTCAGTTTAGCTGTTGGGAAGAAATTCTTTAATGTGAGTGTGGTGAGGCAATAGAACGGGTTGCCCTGAGACGTTTTGAACGCCCCATCGCTGGAAATGTTCAAGGATGGGGTCCTGGACAACCTGGCCCCCGGCAGGGGTTTGGAACTAGATGAAGTTTGAGGTCCCTTCCAAACAAATCCATTCTATGATTACTTATGCACGGAGACCTCTCTCATCAATCATCATTAGATCTTAGTTTAACACCCTTTTCTTTAAAATCTGTATTACACCTTGTTATCTGACCTCAATGCTGTTGGTGGGGGCAGCATTTCATGGAATTAAAGGTCCATTATTGCTGTAGGATGCTTCCTTCTGTCACTCTGGAGGATTTACAGCTATGTCACAGGTTGGAAGGGTCAGGTCTCCTTCTGTTAAAGTAAATGGGTTTGACGTACATGGAAGCATTTCTTGAAACAAGAAGAGCTTAGAAAAAAGCACCAGTACTGTGGCTTTGACGATGCACAGAAATTTCTCAAGCCATCAAAAATACTCTTACATGCAGAGATGTGTGATTCCAAGGGTACCTTTGTACAAATGAAACCTTGTGATTAAACCAACATACAGCATAAGCTTTCTACAGAAAAAGTGGGGCTGGCAGAGATTGTTTTAGATGTTAATTTTTTAGCCATGTCAGTAGTCTGAGCCTTCTTGGTTTGGGTTTGGAGTGAGGCTTTTTCAGATAAAGGTTAATGAACAATTCCAAGGAACAAATGCTGTCACTAGGAATTCTGCACTACACAATTCAAATTACCACTTGGATTTTATCCACACCACGCTGCTGGGAAAAGAAGCTTTAACTTCAAAGGAGGGGAGATTTTTGTTATACACTTAAATTTCCTAACACTCATGAATATTTTTTCCAATAGAAAAACAGTTGTCTTGTATTTGGCAACAACTGCATCTTGCTGTCTCTGACTTCGTGAGGAATCATTATATACTGAATACCTGAAGTGATGAATTAAAAAAAAAAAAATCCTGGAGAGGACTGACAGTTACCAAGTCAATGTTGTCACTGCAGAAAAACACTGCAGTGTTTTAATTTGGTCAGAGACCAAATTAAAAAGTATCCTTAAATATCAAACTGCATCTTGTGAATACCCAGACTTTCTAATAATTGAAAAGTATGAGGCAGAGAAAAAAATTCAAGTTCCAGAAACAATTTCAATAGGAGTATATGCCATAGTACTACTGCCAGCATTGTAGACATACAGTAGACATATGTGAAATGTAGCTCAGCAAAGAAAATGTAGTAGTGAGTATCATGTGTGAAAAGGATGTCAGAGAAACCAACAAACTGACCCTATTCTTAAAATCCCCTATCAGACAACAGTGGAAGTTCTAGTCAGCTATTTCCATCTGCCAGAATTCTGACAGTATCTCTGGAAAATGAAAGCACTAATTTCAACTTGGACTTCTTGAAGAGTCACAAGCAATATATATATATATATATATATAT
>VZTT01048165.1:33964-47904 GCA_013400855.1 Buphagus erythrorhynchus
TATATATATATATATATACACACACTAATATATTTACAGCTGCAGAAGCCGACTGTCTAATGAGCTGTCACACTGGGATAAATAAAACACTCTATCAGTCCCATTAGCAGATTTTGTAAGGATTTCTTTCAGTACAATCAGAATTAAGCTATGACCAAAGTTTCCCCCTTTAAGAATGAGGGGATCATTATGCATATCCCAAACCTTTTATTTATTCTATCTCAGTGATTAACTTCTCTTTTTCTACCTGACCACTGCCCATAAGCAGGACTCTGAGAGGTCTTACAGGCTAATAGCTTAGGACTACTGAATTCAGCTACATTGGACATTAATAGGCGAAGGACTGTTTAGTTTTCTGAGTATGGGAGATCGGCACATAAAAAAGTTTCAATGCACTGGACACTAAAATGCATGTGCTTAGCACATTTAATTTAGTATCAGCTAGTTACTGCTTTCCACTGCTTCATCCCATAAACAAATCTGAAGGAAGGTTGTGGCAGTCCCTCCAAGTACCATAGATTTCTTCACCAGATTTTCCACCATCTTTATAGTCCATTTCTCTTACTCAAATTGCAAAGTATGTGCAACACACTGTATTTAGAGCCTAACTAAAAACAAGGGCTGCCCATGTGAAAAAGTTTGCCCTGCATTACATAGTTCACAAATAAAGCACAAGACCTCCTGCCACGTAACTAAGCATCTAATTATTTGCTGTTCTATCAGTGCCTTTCAACGCCTGACCACAAGGTCTCAGTGAACTGTAGTAATTTCTGATTTTCATCAGTCCATCTGTTCTTGCAGTTAACAGTTCAACCAGCTGTTTAAAGAAGATAACATCATTGTGCATTAAGACACACCAAAGTACTTGAAACACTGAAGAAGAATTCATATTGTGGCATACAAACCTTGATATACAAGTATTAAGTCCAGCAGCAACATTATTTTTTTTGCTTTAAGCTCAATACATTGTGTAGTGGTTGGAAATCTTGAAAAACCACAAAACCAAACTCAGTGGGGTTTGGGAACTGAAACAGGCTGCAAGAAGACAAAAATCAGCCACTGCAATCCAATAGAGTTTTGCCATCAACAGTATATTTGAAGGCATGTGTATTACTGATGCAGGGCAAAATGGCCATTTAGTGTCTGTAGTACATTCAATCACAAAGTGTAACAAGATAGATTTATTTATATTATTAGACCCAGTCTTCTGAAGGAGTAAGCCCAGCTGTCCATGTCCTACCTTTCTGCAGTTAGGAACAAAAAAAGAGAAGCTCACTTTTCTAGGAAGACTTTAATATTCTTTTCTTCAGCCCAGTGGCAACTCTGCAAAAGGAGCAATTTCTGGATCCACTTTCAGCATATCTGCAAAAACATCTTCTGGTTTAGGCTGATTTATTTTTCCCAGCACTCATAAATCTTTACACTGCATCAGCTGTCAGAGCCTTGCTCAGGATCATTACCAAGAGCAACTGCCTGCAAAGCCTTACTGAAATCTATACCCTCAAACACAGCAAGAACATTCCAATATATCTGGCATGGTTTCCAGAATACATTTCTAGAACAATATTTGTTTCCATGCAACTGTTGACCTTGCATGAGCATCTTAATCTTTGCAGTGTTAGCATTTAAAAGCTAATGTCTACACTGAACAAGTGTGCATCAGTAATTTAATGTTCTAAACAGCAAAATAGTGAACAAATCACTGGAATTACCACAAAAAGCATTTCTCATTTCAGTGTTTCATTTCTTCTTAGAGAAACAGCAGAAACAAAGTATGTTCTCAGTGCAAATATTTACAACCCAAGAATCTTGCTCAAATTTTACAGAGATATGTTAATTTGAAATAGTTACTTTGGGCAGCTCAACATTTACTGCCTTGAGAGTGCTTTTGGCAAGGCATTTGCCATAGGGTTATTCACATTTTACCCTGACAGAGAGCTGCCAGCCTGTTCTGCAGTGCCCCCGCACCACTCAGAACGCAGACCTACAACACAAGTAGTAAAGATAAGGAAGCCACAAATTATTTCTTGCACTTTTAATATCATAAGAACAAGATATGAAAATGTCTAATAATAAAAGGTAGAGTAACTGGTAGGTTTGGGGTTTTTTTGGTGGTGGTTTTTTTCCCTTGTTTTTCTGTTTGGTTCTTTTAGTTTTTTTAAATTAATCTTACAAGAGGTATTAAACAATTTAAAAAACTTACAAAATATATTCAAGTGTGGAAAGTTATTTTACTGGTAAAACAGCATTTCTTTATAATGTGCTTTTCTCCAGACAGGTTAAGGAAGCACAGGCATATCAGAACAAACCATTCATACTATCAGAACAAATCCCTTTTCTTCAACATAGGCATTTTAAATCAATTTAACTGTAGTATGCTAAAAGAACACAGCAACAGAAAGCAGTGACTGCTATAGACAATATAGAGAACATACACAAAAGAGATCTCTCAAGTCTTCAGTTGCTACAATTTCATACGTGGAAGCACTTAGCTCTTCAGCTGGCTTTGTTTCAGTGACTGGTTGCACAGGAATAATTTGGTCTTGAACGAAAAAATGGAAGCATTAACTCCAGTTCAGTGTTTGGAGCACAAACATAAATGCCCATTGTAAATTTTGGATATTGCAGTAGAGTCAGCAATGGTCACACTAAACCAGCTGTATGGGTTTGTACAGAACAAAATGAAAGCATTTTTGTGTTTTCTGCTAATTTCAGCACAGAATATTAACAAGCAGCACAGAGCTAGTAACAAAGAGTTTTTTGTTTGTGCCATTAGTTACTCCATTGTAAAACCACGACGTGACTCTAATAGCTACATTGTCACTTAATATAATAAATAAAAATATTTTGCAAACACCAGCATTTTCAGTTATAAAGAGCAAGAGCTAATTATGGTAGTACTGAATCACCCCACTGAATCACCCCAAGTAATCCTCACTGAAGAGGATAGAAGCACCTCTCCCTAGTCTGAAGCAACTGCATTCCAATAAATTTCCCTACAAAACCTCTGGGTTTGCATACCAAGTCCTACTCCATCTACAGATCTTACTCAGTAACTGAGTTTTAACTGAGTTTATCCAGCTAGGTCAGTTAGTTATCTTCCTCAGTCATATTCCAGGTAGCGGTAAGGTTTTTTGTTTGGTCATGTTTTTTAATATTAACTGCAAAAGTCAGATTTAAAAGCAGCTTGCATTTAAATAGCATGAAAATAATTGAGAATAACATCCGATTGACTGAAACATTGCCTCATATATTTTGAATCTCCCAGTCTGCCTAGAAGAAGCTTAAAATTATTATACAAATTCAAACTTGGATAAAAATATCCAATAAGTATGTATTCACAGCACAAGCTTATCAGGTACTGATATAAGTGTGTATTCTGGTGACCACCTTCAAAGTCCAACAAGCCAATGCCACAGCTGCACCCATTGCTGCATTTTAAAAGGCAAAACCTGTTTTGTGTATGCAAAGCAGATCTGTAACACTACGTACACAATCAACTAACAGCTAATAGAATACACCATGCCAGTGTCACAGCTCAACAATGCTGTACCAGTTACAGGCATGCTTAGGTTATGTTTTCTTTTCAATTGTGTAGAGGAAATACAAGTATCTGAACATCACATATTCTCTTAAGAATAAACAGTAATTAAATAGAATGATCTTTTCTTTACTACATACAGAAATAATAATGTATTTACAATATTTACAGTTTTCAAAAATTCTGTCCTTGCACTGTTCTGCAGGAATTCAAATTCTTCAGCCTGAAAAATAGGTACACACAGTAGTTTTGACCATAAACAGCCTCTGAACAGAGGTTACTAATTCTAACTTATGGGTGAAAAGACTAGAGGGTCTGAAAAGGAAATAAAGCCACTCATTTCAGCTAAACATTCCATTGTTTGTAGGACTACATCGCAAACTACAGATGCTTTAAGATGTTTTACACAAGTGAGATATTGCCCATTTTCAGTTTTCTCCATTTAAGTCACTGAACAAGTGAGCCGCAGTTAAAACTGCTTTTTCAGACTGCTGCTGTCATTGAAACATGGGTTACAACAAAAGTTACAAGATCCACTCGTGTATTTTCAGTTACAAGCAAATGTATGCTCAGGGATAAAGCTACAGCTATACAGCTATATTTTAGGTTTGTTTTCTTGCTTTACTCAGCTTAAAACAGAAATGCACCAGTTTGAAACAAAGCTGCTGATACTCAGATTTGCTCTTAAGTTCCAAAGCTAAGGTGGACTCTCTTAACTTACAGTCTTGAAAAAAGTGTTTCAAAGCAGCTGTAAGCTTTAAACTACAAATTTAAAGCAAGACACACAAAAGCCCCAGAATCAATAATTAAAGGCAATGTTTAAAAAGAACTTGAATAATACAGTAAAAATCTGCATGAGAGAAAGATAGTGTTAGCGGTGCAGAGTGGCTGTTCTCAATTGAAAATAATGCAAGCACCTGTTCTGAATAAGAGTACTGATGAGAAAATTGAAGGCTTCACAGTAATGCACACTTTCAGTGCCACTTTTTAACTACAATGTTTCCTGAAAAGACAGAAAGGATTCAAAACTTGCAGACTTAATATAGGAAAAATAATCGAAACCTCATAACAAAAGAATGCAGAACCTAAAGCCAACAGAAAATTGAAATTTCAATTCATGTATGTGACCTATTTCTAGGCTATGGTAAGACTTCAAAAGTAAAATAATCAGTCTGAAGTCCTTCACATGCATGTGAAGTTATTGGCACAGGAGCTCCGAATCATTCAGTATGCCCTACATATGAATCCATGGAATTAACAACCAAAGTCTGGGAAGCTCAGACCTAGAGGAAACCCAAAGATATACAGTCCTTTGGCATCAGAGAAGGTAAACATTACCTTTCTAATGGATTGAGAGATTACAAACTTAGGAGTTGTATTTGCTCCTTTCACTAACAGTAGAAACCATAGCAATCCTTCCCAGCCTCTTACAACCAGGAGTAGGGAGCTTTCTCACGCCACAAGCATCTTCTTCAAAAGAGAAGATGCTACTGTAAAAACAGATCTTTTCAAGTTGAAAAAAATTATGCTTGGTCAGAATTGTACATGAATAGGATTTTGTGTTCAAACAGAACAGTTTGAGCACTCAGCAGTGGCAGCATAGCTGCATGTAAGGCATTTTAGGAATGATTCGAATACAGCTCACTGCCTTTAGCACTTTACTAAATTCAACTAACACGAGCAACCTCTCACATTTTATTACTAAAACTGTGGTCACTGGAATCAACCCTGAAACATCTGTAGACCGTCCATAACATCAGATGCGACACAAAGAGTGTGTGCATTCCCTGTGTGGGAACAGCTGCCTGCACAGTGGACTTGTTGGTGCTGAATGAGAGGTCACTCCCCATGCCAGGCCCTGCTAACTGGCCCAGTCCTGGAAGCGGAAGCAGTCCCCGGCGATCTTCCACACGGTGTTGGTGGGGGTGGCCTGTGCCGTCAGCAGGAAGTTCTGATTGAAGTAGCGCTGCTTATCCCCATCAAATTTGACAGTCCCACTTGTCACCACGAGGACTGTTGTCTGGCCTTGAGTAGCTTGCTCTTCACAAGGAGGTATGAAATGATGAAGAAAACAACTCAAACAAAGACTAGCAGGTAAAGAGGCAGGAAATGTACACAGAAGCTTGGATCAATTCTGGTTACACTGCGCCAGGCTAACAGCTGGGTACAGGCAGGGAAGTGCAGCTCTGGTGCAGAGTTTCTACACAGACAGCAGTGGGTTCACCAACACGGCATGGCAATGGCTTTGCCATTTTCATCTCCTGCTCTTCATTTTAGAGCACTGACAAACACCTCCATTTGTGCTTAGAATAAGCTCTCATTACTTGAGATATACACACATATAGATATTTAGCAACTTGCATATACTTTTCCCCCCAGTTATTAGAAATGTTATCTTTTTCACAGCAGAGCAAAACAAGTGTGTTTGACCATAGGCTTTTCCCTTACTTTTATACCCAAAACATCCATTAGAAGCAATTTATTAACTTCTTCTATGTAAGCCTGTCTTTAGGAGTTGTTAATCAGAAATCTAAATAATTTAACACCTATTCTAGATGAAAGGAAATCAAAGTACATACAGGTTAATAACCATTTGTTCCACATTATACGGCAGGTCAGTACAAGAGGCCACCATAGGGGTCTCCCAAGCACAACATAACCTGATAAGCCAGATTTTTTCCATACATGAAAATAGATCACATCTGAATATGATCTAAACAAAAAAAAGTCCTCCAAATATTTTCCCAGACATGACAAAAAAGTGTATAGCTGCTGCATCTCTTGACTTGTGCTTTATTTAAGCACAACTTGACATTTCAACCCTTGGTATTTTCTCTAAAAGCACTATTATAATTGCTCACTTTTAAAAAAAACAAAAAATAACTAAATAAATTATAATACAACCTTACCGTGAACAGGCTGGCAGTCCAACACATTAACCTGAAATTCACTTGATGGCAACATTTCAAAAAACTTATTTAGTTCTTCTTGCCCAGACACTGCATTTCCATTCCAAACTAATGTTGCTTTGTCCAAATACAGTCTGGTTAAAGCCTGAGTGATTATGAAAATACACATTTAGGAAAAATAGGTAAACATACAATGGACAACATACAAAACTTACACTGTGAATTACTGATTTCTTCTGTTACTTTGACACATAAAACACCTTCCTGAAACAGTAGCTCCTTTTAACAACTAATGCTTCTGTCCAAGAATTAAAACTAACAAGCACATTTTCCTTTATGAGCGGCACAGTGACACGTGTCTCAAATATTGATAATATCCCTTCAACAAAAGTAATGACAGAACTGATGGGATTGCTAACAAAAGGCCAGTGCTACCTTTCCACAGTAAGTTTATCACTGATTTTCTTTTTTTTTCTTCTGAGAGGGAGAGTGTGCACACAACACAGTTTAGGTCAAGAAATTATAATTTCAGGTTAATAAAAAGAAGTGAACAAGACTAGGAACAAGTGAAACTTGAAAAGGACAGCAGCATACTAGAACTTCCCAAATGTTTAATAAGCTGTCACAGCTAAGTAACTGTCCAACTCTCCTTTAAGGTGTTAACACATCCCTGTCCAATCTACTCATGTGCAAAGTGACTGTGAAGTAACATGGGACTGCCGGTACTTTCACATAACAAATTGCAACTACAGTCCATTTAAAATTCCAAAGACTAGTCTCCAAGACACTTCAGGCACTCTGAAGAACCCCAGAACCAAAAGTGGTAACTGCTATTGAAAGAAGTTTGGGAAAAAAGAAGTTCAATCCTGACCTCAAGGGAAAATAAAGCAAGTTCTGCTTCCCTGTACTGACCAAATCCTGCACCTGTAAGACATAGCTGCACACCAACTGAATGAGGGTCATGAGAAGTCTAAGGCACTTTCTGAACAGCCCCTTTTATAGCAAGGCCACACAGGAGCACAAAATCCTCTACAGGGCAGCCTGTGGAACAGCTGCCCTGCTCTACCATGGCCAATACAGCACATGATAACCAATGTTCAGGTGCTTTCTGTGTAATGACAGTTAGAAACGCAAACAAAAAGTGCCAAGACAGTTTTAACTATTGTCCAAACAGTTACATACCCTTCTTCTTTTGTCCATTGTCTCATAGTAAATGTTGACAAACTCATCTGCAGCTCTACAAGCTTGATCCACATAGGTTTTGAAATCCTGGAGGGAAGAAATCGTATCAAATTTCTTTAGTTATGCAACTCGATCACTGACTCACTTTCTCCTGCAAGTCACTTTGACTGGTCTTTTCCATCCTCACCAAAAGATGACATCAAATAATGTTGAAATTTATTTTAAGCTCCTTTTCCACTTGCAGAAGTACCAGCTTTCCATTTGCAGAAGTACCAGCTGTTAGGCAGGTGACAGTTTAAGCATTAGTTTTGAATGCTGATATATTTATTGTATTTAAATTGCAAATATTTACATTGGAAAATGGGCTACAGATAGTTGTAGGTAGTGTGGCCATGCAATTATTCAAGGAAAACAGTTGCTGCTGTGATGGCTGTTCTGAAATAAAGGTAAGGAACAACACTTATTAATGTACTTCTGAGAATTAGCAAGAACCCCATCACACTGCCATCCAAGTCTCATTTTTAACATACCTTTACATATAGAAATATAAAATATAGTAAAAGAGAGAACACTAACATCTGGATGTATTCCTTCTAGTATTGATCAGTGCTACATACACATGTCAAAACCAAACACCTCTCCTCACACCTTGCATTTTCCTTACATCTCTATACTTTCATTCATCCCTGGGTAACAGCCTTTGTTGTCTCACGACTGCACTGTGATCTCACTGGGTTATTTGCTCAGTTTGTTCATCTGTTTAGCCCTTGATCTCTTAGAGACCCTGAACTGAGACATCCTGGAAAGGAGACTGAATTTTCTGTCCATACATCCATAAACCTGCATTTGGTTCTCTTATCATCAATTGTTTAAAATGCTATTATTTATCATTGTCCTATTTCAGTATTATACTCTCAATATCTGCATCTCAATCAGTGCTGAACAATTTCACTGCTTGTATTTACTTGGCTGCTTTTACTGAATATATTCCAGAACCACCAGGAATTCCTCCAGTATTAACACAAGAAATATTCATAATCAGAGAAAGCTTCAATCTGAAAAGTAACTAAGGCCTGTGAAATAATTCCTGTTTATTCATCGAAGCTAAACATGTTTCTGTGCACAATCTTTTCTCTCCCCCTGCCATGACATAAACTGCTCTTCGTCTTCCTACCTTCCCCAGCAATTCCAAAATTCACAGGCTAATGCCAATCCCAAACAGTGCCCAGAGAAATTCTGGAGACAGGAGTGTCAGACCTGCCCCTGGGAACAGAGACTGCAGCTCTGCCTGTTGTGCCAGCGAGAGCAGGGGCCTGTGAGCCCTCAGCCAGCTCACACTGCACACCAAACCTTCCCAACCAGCACCAAACATTCTCATTCAGTTCCCAACAGATGGAATGGACATGAGCTTGGGCACTGGAGAAATATCAGGAGACTGGAATGAGTTGTTGGGGTACCTGCAATAGAAGCCTAATAGGAAATAAGCTCTATCGGTTTTGGCAAGTTTTTACAGCCATAACCACCAAACAGTTTTAAACTCTGTGAACAATTTAGGCTGGAATAAACTTCTGGAGATCATCTGGTCCTAACCCCTTTTGAAAGCAGAGCTGATTCCAAAGGTTGATCCACTTTCCAGGTTGTATCTGACAGTTCTGTGTTCTCTGCTCTGTCTCCTGCCACGTCTGGACATCTCCGAGGACGAAGACGGTCACAGTTCCTACGGGTTCCAACGTCCAACTACCTCACTCAGAAACCCTCCTTCCAAGTTTTTAACAAGAAAGCCGTAATTGAAAAAAGCAACCAACCAAAACCCAAATGAACTTCTCGAAGACTCTGGCGGCAACTCCAAGCAGTTTCCCAACGCATACGGCTGCTGCCGACAGCCTCACTGAGCTCCTCTCTGCCCTAAGGCTCCTGTACGAGGACGCTGAAGCCGCAACACACGGGCCCCCGCCCTGCCCCGGAGACCCTCCGGAGGGTGGAAGTGACCCCTGCCCGCACCCCACACTGAGGCGCTGCCGCCCTGCCCGTTCCATCTCTTAAGCAGTCGGGGCACTCTGGCGGCCTCCCCGCGCTCCCACGCCCTCCCTCTGACACGCAGCACCCTCCCGAGGCGGACACCCCGCGCTCCCCTCCCCCCAGCCGCGGCTCCTGGCGGTTCCCGGACCGGCCCGGACTCACCACGGACGCAGCCATGGGGCGGCGAGGCGGGAGGGCGCAGGAAGTGCACTGTCCGCTGCTTCCGGCTGCGCGTCCCTCGCCGAAAGCGTTCCGCCGCGGTGCCCTGAGGAGCGTTCTGCCTACAAACAAGGTCCGGCTGCGGGCGGGGCTTGCCTTCCAGAATCGATATTACCAACCTTTCAAATCATTGCTGTTGGAAATCTCCCCAGAGAGCTGATACTAGGGAAAATGAATTAATATTGTAATCACAATTAAGCAGCGAATAGTATTATATATTTCTCTATTTGTATGGAGTAATTCTTAGAAGTGACTGTTTTAGAACTCCAGTCAAATTTACTCAAAAAACCTAAAAATATCTTTACTGAAGTCAGGATGTATCAAGATTTCAGAAATGCATTCAGCCATCTGGGTTTGGCCATATTTTCTTCTGTTTTCAGCCACGGAGTAAAATCAATCAAAATTTATAACAAAGCACTGAATAATTTCAGACTCACTGACAAACTGCATAGATTTTTATTGTAAATTATTTAATACTGGGCAAGGAATGACCACTGAATGAAAATGGAATTCAATCTCCAGTAAGGTGAAGAGTTCACATTTTCTCATAGAACCCTTATGTGACAATCATGCACATTTGTATTAAGACCTATGCAAAAATGAAGACAGGCCACATCTTACCCAGGCCACTTTTCAAATGAACCTTGCTCTGTGTCACAGCAAACTCTGGCATTTCTCTAATGACTTCAGTTACAGACTAAAATTAGGCATTTGTGTCCTGATTATCCTGAATAGTCCTTAGTTTTGCAAATAGTCTTGCTGGAATTAGATTAATGGATTTGTAACTTTCAATGGATTATAATTTGTTTTCCTCTTTTATACAATTAATACTGACAGATTTCCATTGAAAATTGAAAGAACCCAATAAACCCAACAAACTACAATACTTCTTAATTTATTGATTCGAAATATACATTACATCACGGGAATCATAACACTCTTGAACCCTGCAGCCTCAAAATCTCACTGCAGCATTGTAACCAACACCGAAGGACAAGTCTAGGGGGCAGCAGAAGGCAAATCTTTCAAATTTCTGTAGCCGTTCTACTGAATAGAGACCAAAGCACTAATGCACGGCCTGTGTCAATGATTGAATTAAGCTAGTAGGTTGACTATTCTTGTGAGGTTCCTCAGCCTTCACGTGCCGCACGGTGCTCCTGAACGTGCATCATCCCTGCTCCCAAAGTCCAACTGCCAAAGCTTCATCAGAACTCTGATGTAAACAGTGAAGTTTACCCGAGGAATTCCCTTGAAGACAGCAATTCACACAAACACTTCAGCTTTCAAGCTGCTAAAGCAACATCTGCAAAGGCTGTCTTGAGGCGAGACTGTTCTCTATTCATATCTTTGTGAATAGTGAGGGGCTCTTGTGAAAGGCAGGACTCTCAACTGTCGATAAAATTACCAGAGAGTGCAGTAATGTTCCCATATGTACAGAAGTTTGATGAACTGTCTCCTAAAACCAGGGAAGCAACTGACACTGGCCAAATCCAGACAGACTCTGATTAATGGGACTCTTGTGAAACTGGATCATGACTTAGCGTTTGAGGGTTTTGCCTGAGCAAGACCTGAATGAGAACTCAAAGATTTGATCTATTGATTTTAATGAGAATTGGGAGTAGGTCTCAGATGTTTGACTTATAGGCTGGATAAAAAATTAACGCTAAAGCTGGATTTGGGATTTACTAAACTACAGTTGACTTAAGAAAGTCTATTTTGGCCAGTTCCTGGCATAAAAGGTGGACCTAGGCAGAACCTCTTATTGTTACAGTCCCATGAGGACTCTCAACTGTGACCACTCCACCTCAAATTTCTGCTATACCAGAACTGGAGGAATGCAATGACTCTTATGCTGATAAATACCTCCCTTGTTTTTTGAAGAAAAACAGGACTTGCTATCTATTGAAGTGGTAATTGTATCCAACAGGATATGCTGAGATCAAATACAAATAACTGTTCCATTTTACTCCATTCAAAGCAGTTCCAAGTGGGAATAAATTTTCAGAACAGCTCAGTTCAAAGTGTCACCACATTTGCTTGTTAAAGAAATTTTAAAATCCTCTTGATTTCATTAGGTAATGATGCATTATTTGAGCTCTTGAGAAAATCTGACCATGTGTATGTAAAACATATGACCAGGTAAACATACTTGTGGGGTTTTTTCCTCCAATATCTTTCCCCTTTTAAGAAAGAGACATCCTTTGAGAACAGGCAAATTTAAAGTAAATTTTCATTACTCTTCTTTTTTTTTAATGAATAATTATGGATTAGCTACAGATGGAGCACTAACTACTGCACATTATAGATTTAACAGAACTTCTGTGCAGAGTTCACTCAGATGAGAAAAGCCTGCAGGAATGGAACTGTAGTTTATGTGCTCTCTGAAACTGTTAGTTCAGGTCAGCTTGTAGCATATTCTGAGCTCAGTTTGTGTTTAGCTCAATAATAAGGCCAGAATGCTGGGCCCCAGGAGGTAGCCCACAACAATTAACTGGTCTGTGGGAGTGTTTAAGATCAATCAAATGCTAAGTAATATTTCTCCAGGCCAAACGTACCCGTGACTTTTTAACGAATCATTTTCCAGTGAAGAACAATTTACTTCCAGCTGAAAGTAAAGAGTTTTATCATTTGCTTTTCTTTACAAATGGAAGAGTTAGGAGAATCCTGTATGATTATTGAGTATATGCCTGCAGATGTTTTACTTCTATTCCTGAATAAGCCAAACTATTTAGCCTCGTCTGAGCATCTGACCTGTGGTTCTGTGCTCAGCTGATCTGGCACAGCAGCTCAGCAGCAGAGAAAGCAGCATACCTTTCTTTTGGACTGTCCCTGCTCTCTATGTTATTACAGTGGTACCCAATGTTCCCTAAAATACCAGTAATCCAATAGCCAACTGTTAAAAAAATGGCAAAATCCCACTAACTCTAGTGGAAGCCAGATCTGGCCTTTGGTTTATTTGTTTTGGCTAAATAGGGAATAAACAAAGTTTCTTCAAAATGTACCTTTAGCCACTACATCAGTTCCACAGCCCTAGTGCTCAAGCTCCAGTTTTAGGAAATATCATGGCGAAATGTCTAATAATTCCAGCAGCTCTTTGAAGGCAAATGTTAGACAGAGATTGCATCTGAAATAATTACCCAAGCACCATTCAATTAACCTACTTGGCTAAAAGGTGATGCACAAATCAATGGTTTGTAACAGAGGCATGTGTTTCAGATCAAACTAATCAATAGGCATCAGAGTAATTTTAAATTACAGACAAGTACAGACAAAGTTAAAATTCAAGCAGTTAAGATACCAAATGTATTGCAACTTAAAAGAGCTCTTTTAGGCAGGGTATTCCCCAGGTACAATTTCAACATATAATTGCTTTTATTGAACTATTTTGTGTCTTTTCTAAAATAAAAATAATTACTGTCATTTTGGGAGAACTCAAAACAGGTGCAAGTTCCGCTGTTGGTCCTTGACCAGCTAGTAACTGAAACTGTGCATTAGGTTTCCCCTGAGCACACCAATTGAAATAGACCTGACTATTTGGAATTTTTCTGTTTACTTTTCACAACCACTTTTCTCCCCCTTTACCTTCTAACCTTGTCCATGCGTAATGAGATGGAACAACAAGAGACTCAGCTCAGAGAGCTCAGAGCCCAAAGGATAAATTTTAGCATCAGAGGGCTTACTATTTTCTACCTACCATAAGAAAAGTTCGTTGCTCACAAGCCTTTTAATTTGGGAAGGGCTGTCAGCAAATGAAGAGGAGCTGTACAATATGAGCTGATTCTCATCTCTCTTTTCCTTTATACTATAAACATACTTCCAACTAAATTTACTTAAGAAAGTCCTAGAACTTCCAGTGGATTGTCTTGGTTCCATGGAATCATTGGCACATTTCGGGCCTGTGGCTGCAATAACATGTTGCTCTCTGTAAGGATTAATAACTCACTTTTTACAATTTGTGGGCAGAAGATCAACATTTTCCAAACAGATAATCCCAGTATGTTACATACATGTATCTTTGCATGTGCATTCTTTACATTTGAAGGCAACTCCTGTGAGAAATGGGAGCCAAG
>VZTT01048166.1:0-12564 GCA_013400855.1 Buphagus erythrorhynchus
TGTACCGGGGGCTGTACCGGGGCGGTGGCGGGGCGGTGCGGGTCGGTTACTCTTTGAGTAAGCTTAACTATCTTGTTGGCTATCTTCGTTTGTTGTAATTAATTCCCATTTGAAATCAGGATCTAGAATTTGATCCTTTTTCTAGAATGCAGTGCAGTTTTGAAGATGGGGCTTTGGGCTGCTTGAGACATGCAGAACCAGATTCAGAGTGCAAGAAATGAGAATGAGGAATAGCAGTCCTGCTTCTTGGTTCCCATAGTTAGTGGTCTGAACTGGAAAGGAGCGTTTGGATGTAAATAAAACTATAGCGTCAGCTCGCTATTGTAAATTCTGTAAGATACAAGAAATTTGGAAAAATCCTCCAAGTATGAAAAATCAGTCACCATACCTTCATTCATTGGAAGTCTGGTGCTGGACGTGTTTTGTTTCAAGCAAAAGGAAGTAAAGTTTAATTTTGCTCTTTTATTCTTTCTTAGATAAAGGTAGCCATGTCCTGTTTGTAGTTTATAACTAGACTCAGAGAAAAGGCAATCTGCCAGCTGAGGAGAAATATTTAAATGAAGACATGTATATTACAAAGAAAGCAGGGCGTTTCTTTTCATAGCATAATAAAGCTGGAAAAAGTGAGATTACAAATTTAACACAAAAAGTGGGCAGTCAGCTTTAAAACACACACAGATTTGGCAGTTACAAATTTGACAACCTGGACTGAGCTTTCAATTTTGTCCTATTCTGGTTCATGCAAAAGTACTGAATTGCAAAAAAACAAGACTGGAAGGAGATTCTAGAGATAATCTCGTCCAGCTTCCTATTTCAGACCAAGATCAACTATACCCATTTGTTAACTTCTTGTTAAAACAAAAAA
Source organism: Buphagus erythrorhynchus (assembly GCA_013400855.1). Lineage (NCBI taxonomy): Eukaryota > Metazoa > Chordata > Aves > Passeriformes > Sturnidae > Buphagus > Buphagus erythrorhynchus. Next base: position 866 of record VZTT01048166.1, read on the forward strand.
ACCTTAGATATTAGAAATGGCATAATTTTTAGAACTTCTCTAGGCTTACTTTTGAAATATTTTTTGCTTATTTCTGTTTAGTCTTTAATTTACTCCTACTTGCAGTTCATGAAAAGAAATTCAGTTGTCCTCTAAACTGTGAATATTATTGATAAACAAATTATTTGCCATCAACTTTTTTTCTATCTGGACAATATTATGATAGCCAAATCCTTTGCCATCTTCTCACTAGATGCAGGGCTTAGCTTAGGCCGTGCCAGTGTAGAGTACAAGAATTACTTCATGCATCTAAGGTATGCATACTAGACACAAGTGTAATGCTTACTGTTTGCTCCTTTTTCTGTGGCAGCAGAATGACACTGACTCAGTTTGTGAGGCACTATGGCCCCCACTGCTTTATTTTGCAGAAATACTATACAGCCCAGCAGCCCCCTCCTGAATTTGTGCAGTTATTTAGTCAGTTGTTTAATTTTATATAATATTGTTCTTACCTGCATTGTACTGCATTTGTCCATTTTTCAGACCAATTAAAAAAACCACTTTCTTCTACTACTTCTAGTCCCTCTCGATTTCAGATTGCTTGTAGATTAATAAGTGTACTTATTTTGTGATCAAAGTGAAACAAAACAGTGGACTAGGAACAGCACGCTGACGTTTAAACCCTCGCTCAAATGTACTTGTTTTGAACTGAGGATTATTACTTCCTGAGGATGAATACCATACAAGGTTTTTACTTACCTTATTGCAACTTCATTACGGCTATGCTTCCCTGGTTTGCTTATGAGAATCCCATATAGATACTGCTAAAAGTCTTACTATAGTAAAGTTGTTGTTCCGCCACTTTAGTCCTGTTGCTCTGACAAAAGGTATCAGATCGATGTTATGTACCTTGTCTTTAGAGACGTAAGTCGGCTGTTAACTCCTCTCCTTGGCTTCCGGATACAAACCTAATTCGTCTGAGGATTTGTCATCAAAGTTTTCAAGAATTTGAAGGGAATTTTGAGAAAGTGACTGGCACATTTGCCATTTCTAGTCTTCATTATACGCTGTGAATTTTGTAAGGTAACTGTTAACGCTTCTAAGAAAACGTTTCAATAATACAGCTTTATATACATGCCGAGGAGCATCTTCTAGGATTTGAACAACCAGCCGCTACAGCATCCCTCCTGTGTAGCAACTGCAAATATTTGTAGCCTGTTTAATGCTCTCAACATGCATATGCAAACTTGGATTTCTCATTACACACAAAACTTGTAACATACTCATATTTACAGTCTTTCACTATGTACAACCTTTATCTATAACGTTGCATAATAAGAGTTTCTTCCAGGCCAGGTACCATTATTTCAGATTCTGTGATTTTGCTTCTACAACAGATTTTTAAATAAAATATACAGAATTCTCATCTATAAAATACAGAGAGGTGCAGAAATAAAAAAAAAGGTAATTTGCAAAAAGTAGATTTAAATTAGACTATTTAACTCACTATTTTTCAGGCAAGAAGGTGAATGCTGGAAAGACAATAATACTGTCACAATTATGCGCAAGGCTTCTTCGATAACTGTTTAACCATATAAACACAGGGAAATTAATCAGATTTCACTCCCTGTGATATCCAAGAAAGGACGTACCCGATGGTGGCTAGCCGGGGTACGGGGTACCGGTCCATGCCGCAGCCCGGGCACGGGGCTGTTGGGTGCCTCTGGTGAAAAGGGGATCGGGAGGGCACCGCGGGGACACCTCCCGGGCCGAACGCGGCGCCCGGTCCAGGCCTCCGCCGCCCCCTGGCCCGCCATGGGCGCCAGGTCGCTGCATTCGCCCTCGAGCGAGCTCCGCGGACGGAAGACACGGGGCTCTTTGTCTCTCCTGGGCTCTCGCGGAGAGGCTGAGCGGGCAGCGCAGCTCCGAGCCCGCCGCCGTTGCCGCTCGAGGCGGTCCCCATCCTGCTGGGTCCCGGTCTCGGTCCCGGTCCCGGTCTCGGTCCCGGTCTCGGTCCCGGTCCCGGTGGCCCCCGCCCCCCCGCGTCTCCCCGGTAACAGCGCGGGGCGGACGGGTCGCGCGCGCCAATGGGCGCGCGGCAAGATGGCGGCGGCGGGAAGTGCGGCGGGGTTGGGCGGCGGGCGGTCGGCGTAGGGCCCGGCCGGGCTCCGCAGCCTGTGGCGCCCTGCATGGAGCGCGGCGGGAGCAGCCAGCTGGACCCTGGCTTCTCGCAGCAGAACACTCCCCTTCTCATCGTGGAGGACTCGCAGTCCCAGGGCGCGGAGGCGGACGCGGAGCGGGCTTGGCTCGGCGCGCCGGCCCGGCGGAGCCCGAGCCCCGTGCTGGTGAGCGCCCGGCGTGGTGGCAGCACCACCCGGCCTTGCCCGGCCCGGCTCTGACGCCGCCTCCGCCTCTGTCTTGCAGGACATCATCTGCGGTCCTGCCGGCGGCCGGGCGCCGCGGGAGCGACTCGCAGGTAAGGGTGGGGCGCGGTGTCCCGGCGGGTCTGGGTACCGCGGTCGCGCTGACGCCGCTGTGCTTGCAGAGTCCATGGAGAGCGCGGCCCGCCCGAGCGCCTCTGGACCGCGGGGCTGCGCCGCGGAGGAGTCTCCACCGCCCGACGGGGAGAGCAGGTACGTGGGCTAGGCCGGGCCGGGCCGGGCCGGGCCGCGCCGCGGGAGCCGCCATCGGGAGGCTCTCGGCCGCCGCCTCTCCGGCCTGCTGAAATCTCTCTCGTGCTGAGGAGCGGCCGAGAAGGTGGACTCGTGCTCGGCCCGGGCCAGGATATGCGGTGCGGAGGGCTTGGAGCGCCTGGTTGGTGCCAAGTGAGCCCTCTTTGTGGAGCACGGGCCGCGGGAAGGCGGCCTGCAGGGACCCGTGCGCGACATTAGCGAGTCTCTGTGTTGCAGTGCCTTTGGACAGGCCGGGGAACGAAGTGAAGGTGATGTTGAGGACTGTGCTTCTTCGCCCTGTGTAGAAGGTAACTTCCCCATTTCAGGTCGCTTTTTTGGGTTTTGAATCACATCGACCGTCTGTGCAGTTTTTTTGAGCTGACTCACTTGTCTCACCTGGGGTAATTGTACCGGTAGTAATAGGTCAGAAATTGGCATCCTTTTCTGGGAGTTGGTTTGTATGCTTTGTTGTTTGAAAAAAAATAATTAAAATGGTTGATTTATTATGGTTAGAAGAGATCTTTGAGACTGACGGTGGTTTAGAAGAGGCAGGGATACATTGTGATCGTTAGGAAATGGAGCCTTATTATGAACTGGCATAATGGTCGTTGTCATCAGAGGATTCTCAAACACAGGCTGTGTATTTTCTTTTCATGGAATGAAAGTCTTCTGCAGTTCCTAATGGCTTTACATAAGCCCTTTCTGATTAATACAGATTTCTGAGTTAATGGCCACTCTCCCTGTTCTGTTACTGTATTTTAATTAGTACAGCTGGGATCAGATCAATTAGTTTATTCAGAGTTTCAGCAATAGCCTAAATACTTTGCATGTTAGAGGTATATCTTTTGCCCTTGTAAAAGTGATAGATGGCTCTTGACATTTTTTTTATTTTTTTTTTAATATATGTTTGTAATGGATATGTAATGTTTGTCTGGTGTTAGATACAGGCATGTCACAGCTGCAGTTTGGAGTTCTAGAGCTGTCACAGAGCCAGGACTTTGAGAGTGACTTTGTGCCCAATGAGGGAGATGCTAGGCATCAGCTTCACTCTGGACCTGCTGTCCTTTCTTCCAGACTAGTGAAGAACGAGTCTAAATATGGTAAGTGAAAATGATCATAGGTGTCTTCTTGTTGCTGTCTAGATTCTATCTGGTTTCTTTAAATTACAAATGTTACATTTTTTTGACAGGAAATACAGTATTAGTAGTTTTCAGAAATGAGTTTATAGCTCACTGGTAGTTGCAAAGAATTTTGCCCCCTCTTTCCTTTGGGCTAATTAATTTGTTTTCTTGTACCTGTCCAAGTGCTATCATTGATTCTTTCACTTCTCTTTCCTAACTTGTTTCCAAAATATTTAGACAATCTGATGCTGAATTCCCTCCCTGGTAAAAACCTCATCCTGTCTTTTTTTTTTTTTTTCTTCTTGTTATCATAGATAATTAAAAATAATTTTTTTTTCATATAAGGCTTGCCTTGGTATTTGTGTAAATTACAGACCTACATTTTCTTATTTGTATGTTAATCCAGATGATGTGAGTAACAAATATTTTTGTTTTATATGTCTCTTCCTGGAAATTTGTGGGGGCAATACAGAAACTGACTTCAGCACAGAAGCACATACTACTTTGGAAAGCCAGGCAGAGAAATCTGAAAGGTAAAACAGTCAATTTTCTCCATAGGTCTTTTGTGGACATTCTGGAAGCTGATTTGTGTCTTTTTTTTACTAGATTTTTAGATGTGAGAGAGGGTTCAAGGCAGAAGAGAAAGGTAAAGGGAAAGATGATGTACTGCTGAGACAGTAGTAGTGTCAGTAGTAGTGTAGCAGCAGTGCTGACTAAGGAGTGCTCTCAGCATTCCTTGGTGAGAAAAGATGTGATGTCAAACTCCTAAACACAAAGATATCAGTAGGTTTATTTTTAATGACAAGTTCACTGTGTAATAAAATATGCCAGTAATTTTCCTAAAATGATATGACTGGAATATACGAGAAGCGATAATTCATTTTAAGTCACAGAAGTTATGCTGAAATAACTTAATCACTGTAGCATGGGCTTTGGCTGCACAGGAGAAGTCTGGAGGCTAAGTGGTGGATATTCCAGAATGTTTTTGAGTATTTGCTATTGTAAGCTTTGTGGTTTTAACTGTTTTAACAGTGTTTCACTCTGTTTTTAAGTGTGAAGCTTTGGTTTGTTGAATAGTATTTATTCTATCTGGCATAAAATTTATATAATACTTATCTTGTATTATCATATTCTGCTGCAAAATAACGTTAAAGAGCTGAAACTGAATTCCTAGAATCTGCATTGAATAAAAGTCAGTAGAACAATCTGCATTCCATTTAAGCATAGCTTAGATTGGTAGAAACTGTAAAAAACAATTCTGAAAGTATAACTTATCGAGGATGAAAATGTTACTTTGTCAGGAGAAGTTGGTCTTCCTTCTTCTCTCCTTATTTTTTCCTGTATTATACATGAGTAAATGCCTTCTATCTGTTACTGATTGATTTTCTTTACAATGTTGTAGTCTTACTTCATATTTTGAATTTCTCAAGTCGAAGTCTGTGTCTTGCACTTCCAGAGCTCTGCAGGAAGCAGAAGAGCATACCAGAAAGATAACACCTGTCAGTGATACCAGTAAACCTGAGGAATCCCTTGATTCTGGTCATGAGGAGTCAGGTATCTTGTCAACTCAGGAAGAGATGTTTCCCGAAAATCATGCAACAGGTAACAATAAACAAGCAGAACCAAAATGTCCATCATATAAACATCATGATCTTCTTAGACATGTGGTGTTTTGGGGTGTAGAGCACCAAGAGTATTCTTCATGTGATTTCTGCTAAAACTGAGAACACTTTGGAAATGAAAGGCCACAGCCTCATTCACTAAAGTATGGATCAATGTCTAGATGTCATTTCCTGTTAGAATGGTTATTGGCTTGTTAAATACATTTAATTTCCTTTCTTTCTGTGCCCCTTGAAGAGCAAAATGAAAACCCAACTTTTATCCTCTTCTGAAACTAATAATGCTCTGCCTTTTTAATGACACACCAGTGTGGATAAGTAGTGTCGCCAAACTTCTGTCCAGCGTTGTCTCTTCTGGTCTGATCATGTGAATGAGCCTTCTGTATCCAGAAGATTCAATAACAACCTTCTTCTCACACTGAGTCAGTGGTCAGTGCAAGGTGTCTTTTCTTACAAGAACCTTGCCTATATTTGCATTCTAGTGCTGGATCAGGTGTGCCAATATTGGAGCCATTGGGGATTTTTTTTAAATTCCCAGGTAGGAAGACTTGTACATTCTAAAATCTGTTCAAATTTTTCTTTTTCATCTGAACTATTTTGTGCTCACATTTCACATACTGAACTGTCATGTGCAGTCCTTCACCAGCTCTGAAAATGAGCTCATTGTTGCCTATCTGACAAGGAGCTGTGCAATAGCAGGAGTTTTAATTCCTCATAATTTTCTGATCACTGTGGTTTTTGACCATATTTCTGTCTTTATTTCCTTTTGTTCAAAGCCACTGCAGGGAGTGGCTGTCCAATAACAGGGATGGAAGAGGGAAGTTCTCTGGTGTGCACCCCTGCCCGCAGTCTGCAAGTGCTGCAGCTCTCTGGACAGGCATTCCTTGTACAGGAGGGTCATTCCATGTAAGCAAAAAATCCCCAAACTCTTTCAAGAACTTTATTGCAGTAGTGCATTCCCCCTACTCTCTTCATTATTCAAGGACTTGTGCTTGATTTTAAGCAAGTCAGTGTTTTAATTTTGTACTATGAGAGGGGCATGGCCTCATTTTGCAATGGAATGAGCTAATGGTGGCCGTGTGATCCCTGACTGTCGCTAGTCTCTTACTGGTGAACACCTGACACTTGCCTGTCATGAGGAGTTGTATTGTGACAAGCTGCAGCTTGATAGGAGGAGAACTTAATGCATTTTTTAGTGAGGTGTGATTTTCATTTCCATGTTTCTTTTTGGTCTGCAGTGTCTCTTCAGGCCTAGTTATTCCTCCTTCTGTTCCTTTTGGACCCAGTGCCCTCGTCCCCAGCAGTCCTACTGAACAGAAGCAAGTAGAAGGTAACATTTTTCTGCATACTGTTTGTGGTCATGTTTTTGTGCACTGGTTTAATCAGAGCTTGCAGCCTTTGCAACATCTGTCAAAATTATATTTAATGAGTAAAACAGGACTGAGAACAGTAAAGGGGTAGATGAAGGGAGATCTATATTTGTGACTCTGTTGTTTATGATTCTCTATATTCTCTATCTGCTATTGATACTTCCTGCATAGCTATCGTAATAAAATTAGTACTGTTGATAGTGCCCCTTCACTTGAAAGATGGGAAATGCTTTGTATGGCATACAGGTTTCTGCTGGCAATTATCTTCCTTCTTTAGGGACAAGCCATTCTTGCTACAGGCAGAAACCCGTATTAAGTCTGTACTGTTAGGTCAATAGGAAGGACAGATAAGAATTATCTGTCATCAAATAAGTTGTTTTACCTTAATACAGACAACTTCCACAATATTTGTAAAATCTTTCATATACTATAACTGTGTATCCTAAATTGTGATGCCTAAAGAGAAATTATTCGATATGATACGTTGGTTGTTGAATATTTTCCCTAAGCACACATTTGCCATCAGGGATAAGATATCCATCCATGCAAGCTTTTAGTATGATACAAAATCAAATATTCCTTTCTGAGAGATTCCTGTCACAGAATGTGAAATACTGTTAGAACAGATATTTTGTTAGCTGGAGTCTGAATTTAGTTGCATTTTAATAAAGATAGCAAAAAGAAAAGAAATACCTCAGAAAAATGCTTTCTTATAAATTTCAGACACTTTTTTCTAATTGTAGCAGTTCTAGACCTGTAGCAAAATAGTCATATGAATTTGTAACAAAACACTTCCTTCCCCCTTTGAAAGTAAAAATACAGATGTTTTTGTTGATATTTTTTTTTCCCTACAAAAAGAATGCCCCTGGAGATGAGATTTTACAAAGCTGTATGCACCACTGAAGACAAATCTTTTAATAGAATGTTGGAAACTTAGGTATAACACAAGAATTTAGTGCTAGTATCTCTTCTGCTCTTTCAAACCAGGTGAACAGATGGATATATCTGTCCCCGCAGAAGAAAGAGAACTGATGCAAAAGCAGGGAGGAGATATGCTGGTGGAGATGGCCCTCCCTTGTATCCCTCCAAGACCTCTTGTTCAGCCACAGGCTTCAACTCCAGTGTCCCAGAGTGCCCCCACCTTCTTTCCTGGATCTTTACCTATACCATCACAACCAGAGTTCTCTCATGTAAGGGTTCATGTATATAGCTTTTCTGAGGTTTTTATACAGCTGATGCAGAAGATGCATTTGAGTCAACCTCTATTCTTTTGTGTTGAGCTTCCCTACTAAGCTGGTTCTCATGAACCTCTCTGTTATCACCAGTTGCAGTTATATATTAGTATGCTTTGTGGCAGACTTTCATGCAGAGAAAATGCAGAACAGCTTAAGAGGGCATAGGGAGTTACAGAACATAGAAGCTGTTGTCTTAGACTCTGCTGCCTTCTTATGTTGACCTGGGCATCCTGCATCTCAAACTACATCATAAATTAGTTTTTTATCAGGCAGGAACTTAGCATAATTTTCATGGAGAAAGGGAAGCTGTTCCATAATAAAGCATTTTTATTCTCCTACAGGGCTAGAATTTATTTACTGCATTTCTCAAGTTGCTTATTCTTGCTATCCATTGTTTCCTTTGTGCATTTTGATTCTGGAAAATATAACTGTTTAGAAGGATTTAACAGATAGTTTGTGGCTTTATAACTTAATATTATGAATGTCATGAACTTGCTAGAAACTTCAATAGTTGAAGCAGTGCTTCTCCTTAGCTGAAAGCAACATTCATGTTAATACAATAGTTATCACAGAGAATCTTTCCAGAACCCTTGGTTGTTCGAGTAAAAATAGCTACTAATTTGCCATATTTTTCCTGTGTTTTGTGATTTGGTAGTGGAAGATATCAAGGATTGTGTCTTACTTTGCCGCAGATGTACTAAATAGTAATGTGTGGTGATAATTTTTCTCAGCAAGAGCAGGTCAATCATGGCTCATATAAGTGTGTGGAAAAAAAGTTCTGGATGTTTGTTTTTATTCTCATTGGTTGTTTTTAATCTGTAGTTTTGTGCTAAACTTGCTCTGATCCATAATCCAGTGTAATTTTTAAAGAATAATAAACAAACCTAATTGGGATGCCCTAATACTTCATGTCCCACTTTTTTTGTTTTAGGATATCTTTGTTCCGACTCAGAGTCCAGAGAGGAAGCATGAAGGAGAAGAAAAAACTGCTGCTTTAACTCCTTTATGCTTACCAGGAGATCTTTCTGGATCCACAGATGCTTTGTCAAAGATATCTACAGATGACTCTGTGTCACAGCCTCCTGAGTCCTGTAAACTGATGCTTTCTGCAAGTGCATGTAGCCAGCCCACAAACACAGACATCAGTTCAGGCTCTCTGAACACAGGCCAAGACAGTGAGACCACACAGGTAGAGAGGATTTCTGAATACAAGGCCTCAGACTCAAGACTCTGTTCTGTGGAGAATGATAAAATAAAACTGAAAGTGAATGCAGGTGATCAAGCACCATCTGAAAACTGTGAAAAAGCAAAAAAGGAGGATGTAGAGACTACAGGAATGCCAGTAGGACAATTTGTTAGTGCAGGTGTTGCAGGAGATGAGCCATTTGCCCCTACAGTTCATCAAGAGATTGAGTGTATTTCTGGAAGTCAGGCTGCTGCAAATCAGTCTGGTCTGCCTGAAATTTTGTCATATGCTCAAGAGACTTCCAAACCTGAGGCAGTTCCTGAGACTCAGTGTGAAGAACAAGAAGAAAGACTGCAAGTAAAAGAGAAGCAAATAAAGGAAGATAGGTCTCTCGTTAATATAACATTTTCTCATAGGTTTATTCTTGAAAGGGAAGGACAGTGTCATGAAGATACAGAAGTGAATGATTCTTGTAAAAATAGCAATAATGTAGCCCAGGAATTAGAAAAGATTGGACCAGAATGTCAGGGAAAAGAAGCTTTGAAAGGCTGTACTTCTGTTGCTGGGGAGGCAAAGAACGTGGATAAACTGTCTTTTAAGGCTGTTGCAGAAAACGTGGCAAAGCTCAATGAAGTTTTAGCTAAGCCTTCTGTAGGAGAGTTACTGGAGCAGCACAATTTGCTTCCAAAGGTAAAGAGTGATGTCCAATCAGAAGTGGCATTGTGTGCCAAAATCCATGCCAATTGTTCAGAATTGGGACAGGTAATGATAGTAAGCAATCAGCCATCACTTCAAGAGAGAAGGAATCAGGTGCCAAAGACTATGGAGGATACTCTTACAACAAAGAATCTGGAGCAGCAAGAGCAAATGCAGCCACAGAAGGCAACTTCTAAATCCCCCAGTCCATCCAGTGGTAAGTGAATTTAGCTAGGTAGTTCACAGGTGTATATCTTGTATACAGCTGTCCTTGACATTATTCAATCCTCAGTGTTTTCACGGAGCATTGCTGTTGGATGCAAGGTGAGCAGTCTGTCTTAAGAGCAGCACTACACCTTACTGTGTTACATGCAGAACATGACTTTGCTGTTTTCCCATGTGGTGTAATTCTTGTTCCTGACTCACTACTTTATGGTAGAAATGCAGGGCAGCTTGAAGAACTTAAAAGGTTGTGACCTTGGCAATGTTCAGAGATTTTTGTGACTTCTCCCCCACTCAAGAAGCAACAACAGCAGGGTCCTTGAAAGGAATAGGGTGTGTGGTAGTCAGTACTTTTCCCTCTTGTAGGTCACCTTATTTTCTTTTTCCTTTTCTTCATTCTCAGAGGAGAATTTTCTTTGTGGGGGTGTACAGAGCAACTTCGAGCTAGAAACCAATATAGCAAATTTTTCTTGAGATTTTTTAAAGTAAAATGGGTTTTCACTTGCAAGCTGTGGCTCAGCAGGTATTGTCATGACCCATTGAAATCATTTAACATGCTGTGTGTCATTATTCAAGATGTGGGATACTACACGTGTTTCGTGGAGCTTGCACCTCTTAGCTGGCTTCATTTTTAAACACACTTCTTTAGTCCTTAAATGAGAATGAACAAAGAATGATTTTAGAGTCAGAATATGTATTTCCCCTCTATGAAGTCTGCTAGGAAAAGGGAAAGACTGTAAGACCTCAAATGTTACTTAATGTTAAGTTGAATGATGAAGTTTTTGCTACAACATTCTTAATTTCCTTTAACTGAAAGAAGAAAAAATAGCTTTACTGTACAGAAAATAATGCTTTGAGGGGATCGAGTCAAAATACCGGTCAGGAAATTCAAAGGTATTCTGACTCCATTGCATTTTGTGATCTAAGGTGAACTGTTCTGGGAACAAGTCCACACCATTTGGGACTGCATGTTTTTTAGGACAGTTTGGCATAGTCAGGAGAGCAGTACTATCTTTGAACTTAAGAACAGCATGGGTTTTATTAAATACAACAATAAATTTGGCAGTACACTGCTGAAATGATGATTAAGATAAATAGCTGCAGTTATACAACAAGGTTAAATGTCAGGTTCCACTTCAGTATGGTCTTTCACAATATTCACAATCCAAAACTTCCTCTTTAAGAGAGCATAAACAAAATTGTGTTTGACTTCAGATAGTATTTTGCCTCTCATACTGTTCTCAAAATATTTTGCTTTTTTTTTCTTAGACAAATCTAAATGCAATTTACACGCATCACAGTTGGCTGGGTTTACTTTTGAAAGAGAACTATAAACCATTGTTTAAAGAAAATTAATTTGAAAATGAATGCTTGTTTGTGTTTTATGCATTTGTATTACACTAAAGGGCTGATCGGCATTAGGAGAGAGTTCAGGCTTTTGAGATTTTCTACCTAATTGCCTTCAGACTCACGAAGCGTGGCAGAAAAGTATGTAGAGTGGTATTTGCTCTCCTACCATCACTCAATCCTTAGGGTATGAAGAGCTGTAGAGCATCCCTCTACTCTTAAAGCAGGTTTGTTATCATAATAATTATTTTA
>VZTT01048166.1:12832-30150 GCA_013400855.1 Buphagus erythrorhynchus
AAAGGAATAAAATAGGTATTTATTGAAAGGATACACTTTGGGCAGTGCAAGAGCCCGACCAGGGCTACATCCAAATCAGTTTTTACACTTTTATAAGTTTTGGTTCATCCACATATTGGGGTCAGTTATTCAACCACAGCTCCAGGCTATGAAGTCTCAGCCCCCTGGCTTGCTGTTCAGCCAGTTCTCAATTGACCTTGCTGTCCATTCATCCAAACCACACTTCCCAGGCTTACCTGTGTGGATGTTTCAGGAGACAATGTGAAAAGTCTTCCTGAAGGTGGTTTAGACACCATGCACTGCCTCTTCTCATCTGCCCAGCTAGTCATTCCATCACTGAAGGCAATCTCGTTGGTCAAGCGTGATTGCCCCTTGGTCAATCCATGCTGACTACTGCTGATAACCTTCTCTTCCATTTGCTTAATGATGACAACCATGTCCATCATCATTCCATGGACAGAGGTGTAACAGTGGGCTGTAGTTCACCAAGTCCTCCTTCCTGCTCTTTTTGAAGACTGGAGTGACACTGGCTTTCTTTCTGTCAGGCATTTCTCCTGTACTCCATGACATTTCAAAGATGAGGGAGCATGGCTTAGCAGTAGCATCTGCCAGCTCCCATAGCACTCATGGGTGCATCCTGTCAGGGCCCATATATTTGTGGGTGTCAGATTTGTGAGATGACCTCCTTGACTGAGGGGAAGCCTTCCTTTCTCTATACATTCTCTCTTGCTTTCAGGATCTGGGTTTCTGGGGCACTGGCCTTATTAGTAAAGACTGAAGCAAAACAGGTATTCAGTAACTCCACCTTCTCTGTATTCTTCATCACCGTGGCACCCACCACATTCAGCAGCGAACCCACATTTTCCTTAGGCTTCCTTTTGCTACTGCTGTTCTTGAAGAAACCCTTCTTGTTGCCTTTGACATCCCTTACCATATTCAATTCCAAGTGGACCTAAATCTGTTACAGGTTGATGGTCATAAGAACATAAGAAAAGTGTATTACTTTTGATTAACTGTTTTCCTTGATAAAACAGTTGAGACTGTAATGTGAATGAAAGCCTTTGAGCTTTGAGGTGAGCCATTCACATTTTTTTAAGTTCTTGTGGAAGCTTGTTTGTATTTTCTCTCATGGTATCCCTTGGTGTAGTAATTAGATTATGCCATTGGTCATCACCTGTGCTAGTGATCATTTCATAAATTCTTTTGATCACTCGTTACTAGCCTGCCAGATGTGGACTTACAGGGTAGAAGGGACTGTGGTAGCTAAATCAATCAGTATTCAATGGAGTTGCTTCAGTTTTTAAATAAAACACTTTTTAAATGGAGACATACTCTAGGCCATGATACGACAGGCATTCATAAGCTGTTCATGAGGAGGGGTGGTTTGCCTTCCAAATGTGTGAGTATCATTGTGCTGGAAATTACCTACCCGCTGTAAAAATAAACTGAAGTTCTTGGGTTGGTCTTCAGGATGTTGCAATTACTCAACCATGTCTTTAAAGCTTGTGATAGCTGGAGAGATGATGGTTTTCAGAGTTTTCAAACAGGTGATACGTAACTGTTTGCTGATTGGGCATTTTTCTATGAGAAGATTATGCAAATTACTTCTCTATGATGTTGAAAGTCTGCAAATAAATGCATGGGATGAGGCAAAAGGAAAGAGCATTTTACTAGGTTTTTCATGTATTTTGTTTGTTAAATTCTGCAACATCTGCACATAGTAAGTCCACCAAGGTATGGTTTCCCTGATGGGATAGGCCACCTTAGCCATCATTCTGTGTGTTTTAGGTTATCAATTCAGGCAACATGTAGCTCTGCCAATTCATTTCTATCCTAGCCTTCATTTCTGTTTTTGTCCTCATCTCCTTTTTCTCTGGAAAATCCTGAGCATCTCTGAAGCCAAGCTGCATTCTATAGAGGAATTTCTGTCAGGAAATTTAGTCTCCCTTTTATCTAGCACCTGAGAACAGCTGCATCAAGTTGACAACAGTCCAGATTTTCACTGAGAGATTTTCCACATAAAATGTGAGGAATATAAGAGCAGCTGTTCAGGGGTGTTTTGTACAGCACCAGTGTTATGCTTTTCCCTATTTCCACAGCACAGTGAACCTGTGCTTTTGATATTTGAACTAAAGTAGACCCTTGAAATTACTAATTGTGGTGCTCTGTGTCTTTTAGGAACCCTGTTTCATTTTACTTTGCCGAAGGAGGGTGATGTCATTCAGTCCTTAACTAGCATAACACCACCTCTGACTGGCCATCTCAAAATGGGACCCAGGAGACACAGCACACCAATTGGTGAGTTTGACCCAAATGGCTGTTCTGCAATGAAAGCCTGGAAGCTTTTGATTCTTGGTACAGGATCTAATAGGATAACTCAAACCTACCTTGGCAAAAAACATTGCTGCACTCCCATTCTATGGGGAGGGCTTATCCCTTCCCCACAGTTTCCTTTGTTCTCCAGTGTTTTCTCAGTCTCTAGCAAAGTTGTTTGCTTCCTGAGTACAGGGTGGTAAGGAACATGTCTTCCTTGCACTCACTGTGGTCCTAGATACAATTCCATTAAACAATGTAAAAGAGCCTTCTGAGTAGCAAAAGAGAGCACTACAAGAAGATTGTTTCCAGTATTCATCATCTTTTATCAGGACTTTGCTAGGTTCACAAAACAGCATCCTGAAAGTGCTGGATGAAAAGAAGTCTGTTCTGCTTCAGTTAGTAGTAAATTATTCTGTCACAAGCGAAGGATAATACCTATGCTACTGAATTTTCATGCTTCAGATCTCTAGAAAGGAATTTCCCCTACTGCAGCATTACTAATAATGCATGCAGTGAAGTGTCTTCAAACTCAAACTAGAACCTCAACCTCAGCAATGTAAATGACAGTAGCTACTTCTTGTTTCTTGTTTTTGTTTTTCTGTTTTCAGTGGATGATAGTTGCCCAGACAGCACTATAGCAACCAGTGATGTTACAGCAGAGGGCACAATGGGGACCGACAACGTCACCGTGGAAAGTGCAGTGGTATCAGCAGATGTGTCAGAAATGTGTGAGAAAGGAGAGTCTGGTGGGGTTCCTGAGTCGGATGCAAAACTTTCTCTGCGAATGAACCCTTCTACACCTGTGAATGATGGGAGCGAGGAGTCCTTGCCATTCAGCTTGGAAAGTAAGAGGATGAAACCCGAAGTGTATGGATCCTACTGGATCTCAGCCCTAACTCAAAACCTCTCTGTGGCATTCCCCAATACAGTGTCTGAGTCCTTGTAATTTTTCTCATTTTTCTTTTTGGGCAGTGTCACTTAAATTTGTTTCTCTGTTTCTGCAATGCTCTAAGCAAGGATGAAGTGAGAGGAGAGGCCTCTGTTGTGAGGAAAGGTATTTCCAGCAGACTACAAATTGTGATATATAGTGGCAATGGTACACAGGATAGGAANTTTTTTAATAAGCTCCCTTTTAAATAATGAAAGGCTTCAATGAAGTGTCTCTGGAACCTTCTCTTCTCCAGGCTGAACAAGCCCAGCTTTCTCAGCCTGTCTCTATAGGAGGGATTCTCCAGTCCTCTCATCATCTTTGTTGCTTCTTCTGGACCTGTCCATGATCTGGACCAAAAAAAGATCGACAAGATTTTAATCAGAACAGTGGCATTCAGTCTAATAGTCTAAAACTTGTAGAAACATAGGTCTGTTCTGAGAGAAGTTGGATAGGGAAGCCTGGGTACCCTTTATCCAGTATTACTCAGCCTTTCTTCACCAAGTGTATGGAGGTGGGAAAGGTCAGGAGAGTCTTTCTGGATGATGCCCAAATCATCCTTCCCTTCCTTCTTGTTTCAGAGCCTGCAGCCAGTGACAGGAAAGATGGATCTGCTGCTGCTGCTGAGGCTGCTCCCAGGTAACTGGGCTTCTTGCTGGGCAGGGTTAATACAAAGGTCTGGGTAGATCCTTTTTCCACACATTATCAGCCACAGGGAAAAAAAATTAGAAGGAGACACAGAAGCAAGGAACATTCTAGCAGTAGACATGACATTAACGCTTTAGCTCTTGCAGCATATTTTAATTCCACAGGCAAAGTGGGAACCCCACTTTTTTGTTCATTATGGGCTCTGTGATTCCTACTAATGTCAGCATTTTGCCTCCGTCTGATTGTAGTCAAAGCCAGAAATTCATGTCTTGTGCAGTCCAGATTGCATGTGTGCATTACTCATCTCTTAAATTTCAAATATATGGGTTTCTGCTTTCTTGCATGGTGCAATTTTCTGCACAGAATCTCTGAGAAGTTCTGAAAGAGAATTGTCCTTTTGGTATAAAGCTGATAGAAACATAATCAGTTCAGGGATATACAGAAATCACAGGTTAACATGTTGACCAAAACATTGAGTTATTCCCTTGGTCTTTTGTTTTGTATGTATCTATTTTACCTCACATATAATATTGCTTGATTTAGCTTGCAGGAAGTAATGTTTGTATGTAACTGGAATGTCAGTAGGAGGACAATGACCTGTCGTCATCCAAGTGAAAAACAGTGGTTTGAAGTAGTGAGAAAACTTAGGAATAAACTCAGTATCTCTTGTTATAGGATTGCCTGCTAGATAGTAATCATACCTCAGTGCTGAGGATGAGTGATAGTAATTTCTCACTGATTGAGGATGGGTTATCTTTGTAGGTATGGGATGAACATGAACTCCCAGTGTCTACTTTATGACTGTCATTCCCATTATTTTTGTGATGTCATGAAATTCCTGAGAAGTAAGCAATAATTGTTTCTACTGGTGGGTACCAGAGGCAGTAGATGCTGAAACTCCTGATGGTGCTGCAGTTTTCCACACAACATTTTCCAGAATTGTTCCATTGCTCTTGGCTGTTAGGGTGTCTACAGAAATGCTTGTGCAATTGCAGCTTCTTTCTTGATCTTCGAGACAGATCATCTTACTTATTCTGAGACCGTGTAGGTCAACAAACTGAATACTCTTTGTTGTTCTCACAAGGAGCTAGAGAATTCTTGTTTTGCTGTATGAGGGTTTTTCTCACTTCCTGATGTGTTTTTGTTTGTTTGTTTGTTTGTTTTAAATCTGCACTGCTAGCTCGCAGAAAGCATCATCTGTGTTTAGTCGTGTCTGTGAAGTTCGTCGAGAGGATGAAGCGAGAGGTCATGATCTTTCCACTTCTACGTTTAGGTAACTCCTCACAGTCTTTGCCTGCCAGTCCTGGTTGGATTTATATCCATATATGCATTTTCTACATCAAAGAAATTGCATTAAGCCGTTTTCTTTGGGTGACTTATAAGGCTGGGGACAATGGGGTAAGTATACTAAATCTGTATGTTTGTCTCACGTGGTTATCAGGCTTACCTTTCGATTGAACAGCCACATGATTCCAGAAGACTGATATGCTTTAGTGAAGTCTTGGGTTTGAGAAAGTTGAGATCATATTTAAGGCTGTTTAAATACCTTTTCTGTCTCCTCGTCTAAGATCTTCTGACCAGTTTTGTTTGTTGTTGTAGCTGCTATTGTCCCTCTTCCAAAGGACTGTACAGCTGCATATGTTACAATGATGAGGGTGCTGCCTGGAGAACTAGAAATCTGCTTCTTCAGTGTTTTCCTTTCTATCTTTTGATGGGACAGTGACATCTTGGTCTATGTAGAAAGAGTAACCTGAGTTTCAACACTTACATTGAAGACCATAATGAATAGGGAGTTCCAGCACTGAGTGAGGCACAGCCAGAAGGAAACACAGTCACTCCTCAAAATCCTCAAGTACCTGAGGGAAGCCAAATACATACTTGTAGTTGGGCTCAATAGAGTGTCCACTGTAGTACCTGGCAGAGGCAGTACTTTTGGCAGAGCAGACAAATTCTAATGAAAACATTAGACAGCATTTGTGTTTATGCTTCTGGGTCTTCTTGCTACACGTGATTATCAGTTTCAAGCCAATCAAGCACTGGAGCAGCCTGAAGTAACTTCAAGATGACATGCTTCTGGAAAGTTGCATAGTTGGTGTCTAATGTGTGGAATGTAGCAAGAAATTTTATATTTCAAAAAGCACTTAGTTCTGTACATTGTCAGCCATATGTTTTACTACCCTGTGTATCACTTGAGAAGTGTTGAAAGGTTTTTTTATTATTTGAACTGAGTTCTGTACAACTGTAAGAAGTAATTGAGTGACTGCCAAAGTGGTTTTTTTTTAATGCTACTTTAACTTGAGTGGCAGCATATTGGTTGTCTTGTTTTTTTAATCAATAGTTTTGATCTGTGTGTAACTGATTTGCAGGGGGGATCTGTTCATTTTTCCTGACACACAAGAAGGTGTTGAATTACATACAAATCCCGGTGGTTGGCAGTACCAGCAACAGAAGGCAGATGGCAGTGGTGGACAGATCCTAATTCCTCAGAGGATGCAGCAGGACTGCCTTCAACAATCTTCTGGTACAGGGGATGGAGAGTCTATGGAGACTGATGTTGTAAGCACTCAGGCAGAAGACGGGAGAAGAATGCAGAGAAAACAAAGAAAGGCTGTTAAAATTGATCAAAGTCAAGAAAGGTGGGAAAACATCAAGAACAAAGGGATCCAAACTACAGCAGACTGTCTTTTTACCCCAACAACTGTTACAACAGCAACACAAACACCAGAAGAAATCTGTAGACAGGTGGAAATGGGAACCAGTATGTCTGGGCAAAGACCTGGGCAACAAGATGCGAACATTCAAACCGATGAGAGTGGGGAAAAGCTTGTCAACACCTCTGCAGATGACACAGACTCTTTGCGCAGTCAGGTGGGATGAGGGCTGTCTGTATTTAACTACTTCAGGACAGTAAAGTATTCCTTCAGGCAGTAAATTCATTAACAGTTGGTTCTCTATTGAAAAAAGGCCAGGGGCCACTTTAAAATGTTAATGTCACAAGCTGTCCTGAATCAGCTGCTGAGGTAGCAATACTCACTGGGCAGCATAAATTTGGGAAGTAAATGTCTCCATATATATTTCCTGGAAAACTGACAAGTTTTGATTGGTTGGTTGATTGTTTTTGTTTGGGATTGGGTTTTTTTATCAACAGAAAGACTAGAAAAATTATTTTTTACTAAACCTGATTTAAGACTAATGTGTCCTGTGGGAAATAGGAGATTAACACGGCTATAAAAAGACAGTGCAAGATTGATGTGATATGTCTGAGAGTCTACTCAAAGAGTATCAGAAGCCATGCTAAACAAATTTGCAGTTTTCTCCTCGGACTGTTATGATTTCCCTTCCTCTACTTGTCTGCAAAATGAGTTCAGTTCTCCTTTGTGTAGGGTCTCTTGTGTTGTTGCATTAATTTGTAACAAGATGCTTAAAGGTTCCCTACTCCTGTACTTTAACATGGAATGTAGATACATACCTACTGCAGAGGTAGCCCTACTCAGTTTGCTTTTTGTTGTGGTCTGTTTTGTTTTTACTGTATCCTCTTTATTACAGGGAGAGGAGGAATTTAACCTTCTTCACCCCCCCAAAGGCCGAGTTCAGCATCGCCACATGCGAACTATTCGAGAAGTGCGCACTGTTGTTACGCGTGTTATAACAGATGTTTACTACATCAATGGTGCAGAGGTGGAACGAAAGGTAGTTGAGGTAATTTCCTGTTTTCGTGGTTAAATGGAAAGAGATATTGGCTGAAAAATAGAAGTAGTTAAAGTGAGAATGTGTTATGGCTGCAGAAAACAAGTTAAATGAACAAATCTATGTGCTGTGATGACAAGGCTTTCTTCATGAGCAGACTTGTAGGCCTTTTAGTGAATGGCAAAAGCTGTGGTTTTGATGCTGCTATATTTTATGCCATGTGTTCTGAAGACACATTCAAGTCTCAAAGGACTCAACAAAAGACTTAACTATGTGCATCCAATTATTTTAAAAGTCTTGTTTTGGCAGAATAGAGATACTTCAGAATGAGCAGAAATTCTATTCGTAAGCAAAAATCACTTCTTCCTGTAAAATTGAACTATGTAAGATAGTTTAGCCTGTTTCATTTTTAACCAGTCTTTTGAGTCATTTTTAACCACAGTCTTTTGAGTCCTGTGTACCAGATTCTGTAAGAGGTCTTCAGAAATCAACTTAAAACTGAGGAACAAACCAGCCTTTTATTAGTACACTTGTGTTGTAGTATGTATATTCATTAATTGGAAAGTCTTTGAAGAATCATGAAAGATAGCTGAAAAATGCTGATTTGATGGGTATAGTAATCACATCAACCTGCTGGCGATAAAATGTTACTGCTATTCTATAAAGGTAAATAACCTGGGAGTCTTGTGCTGTGTAGTCACAGTGAGTAATGACACAAAAGGATAAACTAGTTCAATACTTTTACAGCTGATACTACACACGAAATTCCTTACTGTAACATAAAAATGGAGAATTAAGTGTCCTGAAATATGCTTACATAGTTTGTGTAATCACAATCATATAACCATTTCCGCTTTATCTACCAACACTTGATATCACTATTTTATAGATGCATGTTTTTATATCCATAAAGCTTTAATAACTCCAGTTGACAAGCTGTCTGAAACTGATCTTGGATTATAAGCAACCAAAGGCTCCTATTGTCTCATGTATGTGTTGCAGTCTCACACTCTAGAAGGGTGGGAATTACTCAAAGCCAGACCAATTGGATACCAAGCCAAGCTCTGCCCTGTTGCTAAGGAAACTTCCTTGTCCTACCAATCAGGAGCCACTCTGGCAGTCACACCTGGACCACCTGAGCTGGGACTGGGGCCCCTGCACAGTGGACAGCTCCAGTGAGCTGGGTGCCCTGCTTGAGTCCCTACACACACTACACTCACACAGTCAGATCAGATTTCCTCACCGGCTGGACCCCAGGTTTCCCATGGCAGAATCTCAGACATCTGGATCCTTAAAATAATTTAATCTTATTGCAATAAAGAAATAACAAAATAACAGCTTGAGCTGGTGCCTCCAAGGAGAGACCTTGAACAAAGGGCACCTTGGGCTTTTATACCCTTACAGTCTAAGCTGGCAAAGTGTGGGAAAGTCTGAGGGTCCTCTGTTCCTGCTGTGCCTCAGGGTGTCCAGGTCCCATGGCCTTTTGCCTGGGTCTCTCGCCCCCCAGAGCTCAACATGCAGCTCACACTTGCAGCCCTGCACTACCTGCACTGAATGTATTCCTCAACACTGCTGGCTGAGTTCTTAATGTGACTTCTTGATACAGAGCAGCTACAGGCCTGTAGTGAGAGATGCACTGTCTACCGTGGATTAGCCCAGACTGAAGTCTGTGTGGCTGTCATCAGCTTCATGAATGTGGTCACAGCTTGTCTGCACTTTGGACCGGTGATTGTAAAGCATCTAGCCCTTGCATCATCTTAGACAAACCTCTTTGTGTTTCTTTTAAGGAAACTGAGGAGCCTGTAGTAGAGTGCCAGGAATGTGAGACTGACATGTCCTCCTCTAGAACTGCAGGGGGTTCGTCACTGACCTCAGGGGACCTTGGTGATGTCAGCTCCTTCTCATCTAAGGCCTCAAGTCTCCACCGTACATCCAGTGGAGGAAGCAGTGGTCATTCTGCCACTCACAGCAGCAGCAGCAGCTCAGGGCGAGGAACTGGAGCTGTCAAAGGGAAAGTGTGCGGGACAGAAACAGGGGAATTTGCTTTACCCATTGGCAGAGGCATCTTAGGAAAACTGAGGTAAGTGCAGAGTCTTGGGACTTTTTGCAGAAACGAACATCTGACTTGTGAGTGTGAAGCAGGGTAGACCTTAATCAAAGGTTTTCTGAAAAAGATCTGTCTTGATGAACAGAAATAAGGAGGTAGTATTTGCTTTTGCATCTGTTCTTCCTGAAGGAGTAGCTTGTTTCCTTGTGAGGCATTGCTTTGCAGTTTAGCAGCAAAGAGGCAAACTTCTGGATATGTTGTGGGATGATCAAGAAAATGGGAGGATCCTAGTGAGCTGGCTTCTCTTCTCAAAACAGTTAACTCATAAATTCTCTAGCCCTAGGAAAGGAGCTGGGCAGCCTGCATTGCCACTCAGAGTTTGCCAGACAGGAGCACTGCCTTGTGAGGAAGAGGAGGACTCTATGCCTGGCACTCGTCAGGCTGGCAGAACACCTGTGACACTTCGTGGACGAGGAAGAAGAGGACGCCCACCATCTCGAACAACAGGAACAAGGTACCCTGGAAAAAGGAGACTGTAACTTTAATTTATTGCAAGAAAGAGAGTGGGGAACTTCTGTCTCAACATCCTAGAGGAAAAGGAGTACTGAGTATTTCAGAAGTTAGCTTTTATATCATGGAGCAGCTGCCAGCACCTCACCCAAGTATTTTATACTTAGTAATTGTTTTTTCAGGTCCTTTTGGGAATGCTTTTTGTCTTTTTGGGATTTTTTCCTCCCCTATCTGGGTCTGCTTTTTTCTACAGAGATTTAGCTGGACTGCCAGGTATGGAGGATCTCTCAACTACAGCATCACCTGAAGAGAAATCATTTACTCGTTCAGTTCGCCTGCCAGATGGAGGAGAGAAATCTGACACTTCTGGCTTCTGTGCCTTACGTCGAAGTGACTCTCCAGAAATTCCATTACAAGTGGTGACTGGTCCTTCAGACTGTGCAGACGCATCCACTGGGAGCAGCTTTGTGGGCCTCAGAGTTGTAGCAAAGTGGTCCTCAAATGGGTACTTTTATTCTGGGACGATTACCCGAGATGTTGGAGCTGGAAAGTACAAGCTGCTCTTTGATGACGGATATGAGTGTGATGTGCTAGGAAAAGATATTTTGCTCTGTGATCCTATCCCACTGGAGACAGAGGTGACCGCACTCTCTGAGGATGAGTACTTCAGTGCAGGTAAGAGCAGAGCTTGAGCTTCACCCTCGGTTTTCTGAGTTGCTGAATGTAGTGAGAAATGGGTGCTTGTTCCAGGAGGATGAGAAGCGTGGGTATGGTTGGCTAACAGCTATTACTTACTGTCTTGTCAGGTGTGGTGAAGGGACACCGGAAGGAATCTGGAGAGCTATACTACTGCATTGAAAAGGAAGGCCAGAGGAAGTGGTACAAACGAATGGCTGTTATCCTGTCTCTGGAACAAGGAAATAAACTCCGGGAGCAGTTTGGGCTAGGTCCTTATGAACCTGTCACCCCCCTGACCAAAGCAGCTGACATCAGTCTTGGTAAGGAAAGGTGCTGTTGAGCTGCTGACTGCTGTTCTGTGTCTTGTGCCTTTGAGGTAGCTCTAGTACCTGATCTGAATTGCTAATGTTTAAATGTTTCTGGGTATTCAGTGATGCTTTTGGTACTTTATAGTGAGACCTTTGAGATCCTTTTATTGTTCAGCATCAGAGACTTAGTGGTATTGACTGGCTTGTGGAAAGTGGTCTGCTTCAAGGACAGTGATGCTTGCCATACTTGATGGATGGCTGCTTTGATGCAAAGTCTCAGCAGTGCTGGGAGGAAAATAGACAAGCAGGGTACAGGGCTTGAGAAGAAAGGTATATTCTTTTTTTCTTGCTTTCCTCTGTCAGAGGACAGCGGGGTGTATCTTCTAGGTACTATTGAGTTCAGCCACTTCTGTACAGATAGGTAGAGTGAAAGCTTGTGGAGTTTGGTGACTATGGTGACTAGCCCATGACTAATTCCTGCGTACTATATTGCAGATAATCTGGTGGAGGGGAAGAGGAAGCGACGTAGTAACCTTGGTTCTCCCAGCACTTCCAGCAGCAGCACCACTCCCACCCGTAAAGGGCAGGAGAGTCCACGTGCCCCACCAGTCTCACTGTCTGGGAAAAGGAAACTTATTGCTTCTGAAGATGAA
The DNA here is from genome assembly GCA_013400855.1 of Buphagus erythrorhynchus. NCBI lineage: Eukaryota > Metazoa > Chordata > Aves > Passeriformes > Sturnidae > Buphagus > Buphagus erythrorhynchus. Next base: position 24,608 of record VZTT01048166.1, read on the forward strand.
CGATCCCCAGCTAAACGTGGCCGCAAGTCAGCAATGACAAAGCCTGGTGAGAACTTGCATTCATCTAGTGTTTTCCTCAGTGCTTTNTTTTTTGTTCTGCATGGTTTGAGATTGGCTGCTGAATGCATCCAGGGAGAATCAGAGATATTTTTAGCATAGTCTGAGTATTTACTTGCCATCTTTTCAGTTCTGCCTTTTAGAAATGTTTTGACTTTAATATTGTGATTTGTCTCTCCCTTATCTCTTTAGTCGGTCCTTGAGAGCTGTTAAAGGGACCCCTCGCAGCAGTCAATGTTGTTTCAGGATATTGATAAGACTTGCAAACTCGTCCCATTAGTCCTTCATATTTCGATTTGAAGATTCTTTGCAACCAGAAGAATAAAAGATCCCTACCTAGCCTATAGTGTAATCGTAGCCTAATCCTGCCTCTCTGTGTCTTCTGCAGTAAAGTATCTGAGTTGAACAGATTCCCCAGGTAAGATATCTTTGAAGACTCACGGTGCTTCTGTCTCTCTACAGGGGCTATGAGAGGTGGAGAGTTTGCAAGCACTTGTGAAGGTGTAGATGCTGCAGATCCCCCAGTACTGGAGGGTGACCATGGACCCTTGCCTCACAATAAGACCCTCTTTTTGGGCTATGCCTTTCTTCTCACCATGGCAACACCAAGTGACAAATTGGTCAATCACGACAAGCCATCAGATGGTCCCACTGGGAGCAGTGAGGAGGAAGAAGGTGAGACAAATCTTACCCACTGCATTTTCAAGTGAAATACTTTGTCTTTAGGAAAAATGCTAGATACTGGCTGATCAGACATTTGTGTGGGTACTTGTTTACCCTTTTGCTCTTTAATCCTTTGCAGAAAGGACCTAAGACTCAGTCTCTGACTTAGCCAACTTGTGGCCTAAGATGTGACAAACTTCAATGATGATCATAGGCCTGTTCAGCAAGCCATGAAAGGTGTGAAAATTAGTGAAATCAGCAGTGTCAGAATAGTAAAATATAAGAAGGAAGGTTTTGAGATGTCGCCCTGATTTTTTAAGATGTTTATGCCTTCTGATGTTTTCATTCCTGTTACCAACTTTCTCATGCACTTTCTGTAAACAACTCATTGTTTTTNGAGATACAAGGGATAGTGCTGGCAAGCATAGAACTTGAAAGCATGTATGGATTGCTCCAGTTAGCCTTTGCTGGTGTCATGTTTCATGCAGTCAGAGAAGTGCCAGGGTGCTCACCTGGCTAGTGGTGTGCTGCCCTTTCTGCTGCCCTCCCCCCCCCCCCCTTTTTTTTTTTTTTTTTAGTCTTTCAATGATTTTCTCTAGATCTTCTTGGGAAAATGGCTGGGATCTCCTACTGGAATGGATGAGGGCTTTGTAGACTGAGGTGTGGAGCATAAGCAGATAGATTGTAATCAAAATTTGAACTTTCTGCTGTAGATTTTTTAGAGACGACTCCGTATGATAAACATTACATAGCACAACAGCTGCGAGCAGGAGCTGGCTATATCCTGGAAGACTTCAATGAAACCCAGGTAAGGGTTCACTTACTAATCTAGAACAACAGTCACAGAATAGCTGAGTTTAGAAGGAATTTCTATAGCTCATCTTGTCCAACTACTCTGCTGAAAGTGGGTTCAAATAGAGCAGATTTCTTAGATCCTTGTCCATTTGTGTTTTGAGTATCATCAAGAATGGAAACACCAGAGCCTCTCTGGGCAGCTTGATCCAATTAGGAAAAAAAAAAAAAAGAAATTTCTTGTATTTCAGTTTGTAACTGTTGCTTCTTGTCCTTTGAGTGGATAACACCGACAAGAGTCTGGCTGCATCTTTTGTACACCCTTGTATCAGTCATGAATATGCATTAGAAAGTCCACCCTTTTTGATCTTTAACAAGCTCAGCTCTCTCAGCCTCTTCTGGTATGTCAGGTGCTCCAATGCACAAGCCCCTTAGTGGTCCTTGTCTGGACCTGCTCCAGCATGTCTGGTGTTTTTGGTATACTGCAGAACCTGAGAGTGGATGAAGTACTCCAGATGCGGTCCTACCACAGGTGTGTGCCTTGGAACACTTAGAGATAGAGCTCTTCAATTACCAGATCTACTTGGACAACTACAGTAATTTAGTGTAGCTTTCACTTAATTTCTTTTTTTTAATAAAGATGGTAGATTGTTTTTGGAACATTTTGCTTGAGGAAGCAATTTTGTCTAGTGACTTACTGAGTCTCAGACTAAAAGGTACATCATCTCTTTTATCTGAACTGGAAGGGAGCTATGATACAAAAACTACTAGGCAGAGTTTCTGCCTGTGAACTGCAGAGCTTGGAATAGGAAAATATTAAACAGATTCTGAAATCAGTGCTACCTTTATCTAATTCACCTCTCACATATATGGCTGTGAAAATCAGGGTTTCAGTTGTTTTCTTCTTTAAACTGTTTAGCAGCAGGATAATTTTGGGGTTTTTTTTGCAAGCACTGTCTCCTGTTTACATGCCTTCTTTTCTCCCCTGAAGTGTAATGCAGCATACAAGTGTCTTTTAATTGCGGACCAGCATTGTCGAACTCGGAAATACTTGCTGTGCCTTGCCAGAGGGATCCCTTGTGTGTCTCATATCTGGGTCCATGATAGCTGTCATGCTAACCAGCTTCAAAATTATCGGAATTACCTTTTGCCAGCTGGATATAGCCTCCATGAGCAAAAATTGCTGGAATGGTGAGTGCCAAATAACCATGATCTGACTCTACAGACTCTTGGAGAGACCTGTTACACTTGGGAGGCTCTTGAATAGCAACAAATGCTGAAAGTGACACGAGTACTGCTCCCTATACTTCCCTTCCATGTAGGAACAGCACTTCCATCTCTTTCCTTGGATTTACAATGACCTCTAATGCCAAAGTACATTTGGGTGCCATATACAAAAAAAACAGAGTCTCCTTGGAGGTAAGGAAGGCATCAGTCATCTCATGAGGAAGACAGAATTCAGACAAGGCTTCCCACACCCTTGGCTAATTTCTCTAATTGCTTAGAAATGGATAAAGGAGATGTTTGCTATATTAATTTCCTTTCTCCTTGATAAGTTTTGAAGCTAGTTTCTGCATTTTCTATGGACTCTTATCCAGTAAGTCTGTTCTGAGATGACAGAGGAGGTCAAACTCCTTAGGCAAGCTGAGGGGCAGACACAAATCTGTAGATAGCTGTAGGCTTTTGGGCAGGAGACCAATGTCTTCCTGCTCAGCCCTGTCAAAATGGAAGCAATTTGGATGTGCACAAAAAAGGTGGTTCGAGATTAGGGAAGAGTTCAGCTTGACTTTGGATATAGGCTGCTGCGCATATGTCCTACCAACACTGTCTAGCTCTGTGTTACTCTCTGTAAGCAAAAGATAGTCACTCAAGTACTTCAGGAAGGGTGCTAAGAGAGTGGATCATCATATGCAAGATACTCAAAAAACATATATGGGAGCAAATCAGATGACTAGACTACTGGATATTCTTACCAGTCTGCGTTTCTCTTTACAGGCACCCACGAGAAAACCCGTTCCATAACCTGAGGGTTCTCCTGGTGTCAGACCAGCAAGAGAACTTCCTGGATCTGTGGTCTGAAATTCTCATGACAGGGGGAGCAGCATCTGTTAAACAGCATTACTCAAATGCTCACAACAAAGGTACTCATTGGCCAGTTTCTCAAGGAATCTTATGCTGCTGTGGTCTTTAGTATGGTTTAAAACCATGTGGGATGATTTACAAGATTGTCTGTAAGCAGAAAGGAAGGCAAAGGGCAGATGCTTGCTACTCGAATGTAATCTGTATATAGATTACATCTAGGACACCTGTCTTGCAGAGGAGATGCTGCAGCAGTTCAGAACACAAGCCATCAGCTTCCAGCCTATGTTGAAAGGGGGAAATAGGCAAGAGTTGCTCCTGGGCCTTCTATTGGTCTGTCAAATCGTGCTTTCCTTGTCCTTCTGAACTTGGCTGTCTCCCCCTCTTCATATGTGATGTAGGCCCTAGCACTCACAGCCTGAGGTCAGGACTCAGGGTCATGCCTATACTGTTGGCTACTGGTTTTCTCCTAATTTTTATCTGGACTAAAAGGAGTATTTTCTTGAGAGGTGCAGGGTTGCTGTAGGTGTGTCCTGACTTTAACAATGAAAATGCACTGCCTAGGAATGAGATGTAAGAGGGATTAGTAGTGATGAAACACACTCATCTGCCAGGTTGGATGGGGCTTGAAGCAACCCGCTCCAGTGGAAGGAAGCAGATGGTGGAATGAGATGAGCTTTAAGGTCCCTCTCAAACCAAATAATTTAGCTTTCCATGCTTCTGTGATGTTGTGCTGCAGAGCAGAATCCTTTTTCTTCACCTGACACATACCTGTCTTTCCTTCTGTACAGATATTGCTTTGGGTGTTTATGATGTGGTGGTGACTGATTTTTCCTGCCCAGCTGGTGTCTTGAAGTGTGCAGAAGCTTTACGGCTGCCTGTTGTCTCACAAGAGTGGGTGATCCAGAGCCTTATTGCTGGGGAGAGCGCAGGCTACAAGCAGCATCCAAAATATAAACATGACTATGTCCCTCACTGAATGAAACTGCCTTGCTGTCCAACTGTTGTGCAGACTGTGTTTTAAACAGGTTTTAAATGTTTGTGAATTGGGCAGTATGCATGGATTATTGTATATAGTTTTATCTGCTGGACTTTTATGATTAAATGTTTGATCTCTTGTGGTATCTGCTGGTACTCCTCATTTATCTAAACTTATTCCAGAGCAATGCCTTCAGGAAAGGAGTGCAGAGAAGAAAGAAATGCTTACATTTCTCTGAGCTAAAGATCACTAATATTCTGCTTTGAGTAAAGCCTGAGCTCAACACAAAGTCAATTACAGAGGAAGAGATGTTTTCCACTGGCAGAAGTTTGGGGCAGTGGCATTTCTGTTTGTTGGAAGAATACCATGTTGTGTATTCCTCCAGTTTGCTGTTGTTATTTATTTTCCATTAATTTCATTAAGGTGCTGCTGAAGCGAGTGCTAAGAATTTCTTGGACAAGTATCATTTTGTTTTGGCTCCTTTTTTTTTCTCTGTCATGACTGTATAGGTGTTAACCTTAGTGGAGATGGGCTCTACCTAACTAGAGATAGACACAAGAACCTTGGACAAGTAAATTGCTGGGAGACAGAGGTACAAAGAGTATGTAAGTGCTGTGTATCTTTAAATGGTAATGGGATAAGTAATCTGCTTTTGAGCTTCTGCATTCACATCTTAGTGGTCAGCTGGCATAAAGGCAAAAGCTCTTCACTCAAATTGTGCTATAGGCTGAAGATTTCCCTCCATCCTCATACAATCTTAGTCCCTTGCTTCAAAAGTGTTAAGTTTTTCTCAATGGGTATTTTTTCCTCTATCATTTCATGGCTCAGACATTTGACTGTGTTGGTCTCACACCCAAACTTCAACACTTTCTCTAGCTTTGTAGCTTTTTCAATGGTCAAGGGCTAATTTTAAACCTTGCATCAGGCGCAGTCGTACCATAAATGGCTGTAATGTGTGGAAGGTGCCGGGTCT
>VZTT01048166.1:33596-44248 GCA_013400855.1 Buphagus erythrorhynchus
GAAAAATGGGGAAAAAATGGGGGAAAAATGGGGAAAAGGTGAAAACAGGACCTACTTACAGGTTTTAGGAGGATGAAAGACTGAGCCAACAAATTACTTAGGAAATGATCATGAGCCAGTCGTATACTCTCAAAATCTCTTGTGGCATTTATCTGCTGCAGAAGCTGTGAGAACTGAGACTCCAGTACATCTACCTGATGAATATGTGAAGATACCTCATTAGCGATTTGAGGAACTGGGAGTGCTTCAGACCAGCCAGAAGTTTTGATTAAGAAACTTACTTTCCATATTGCTACTCTTATGTTAGAGGCTGAGGATCCCCTTCTCTCTGGCTGATGAATGGGGAATTATATACAAGAGCACTACATAATGTGGGGTATGCAACAATTTTTGATGCCTAAGTAATATCTAAGTAGAAAGGGAAATGGTCAATTTATTTAACTATCAAAAGGTATATAGCTAGCATGTAAACAAAGGTATTTGATTGTAGTAATTTCTGAATTTGATACTGGGAGATACTATTTGGAATCTTAGGGCGAAGGGTGCAGTACAAAAGCTCAGGCAGATTACTCTGGAGAATTTAGAAATCCAGGCCCCCTCTCAATTCTTTAAAAACCAAACCAAACAAAAAAGCCCAAAACTTAACTCAAAGTAGAGTTCACTTAAAGAGGCCAGAGAAGGAACCAAGATGGTATCTTAATGATGGTCCTTCAGAGATGAGTAGTTTCTCACAAACATGCAGTAGCATTAGAGAGCTACTAAAGAACTCCTCCATTTCACTAACTCACAAGTCCAGAGACTCCATAATTGTAGCAGTAGTCTGGAAACTTGGAGGAAGCTCTAGACTTGCAAAGGAAATCCAGATTTTGTTAAGGTACAAGGATTCAGAAAGCTGAGATAGGTCTTCAGTGCTCCTTCCATGCATTTCTGCCAGTTTCTGATTAACTGATACAGTTTATCTTTCTCTGTAATACTCACCTGCAGATAATACTGAAGATTGTCCACAAGGAAAGCCATGTGATCCCTCAGACGCCACTTGATGGCATCTGTTCTGTTAGATTTCAGGTGTTTGCGTTGCATCTGGAGAGCCCAGCAGTGCTGTAGCTCAGCCTGGACTCGTCGCACACTCAGCAGGTATTTGAACACAACATTGTACCTACAATCAAAAAATACAAAATTGTTTAAGACTAAAATCTTCCTCTGCTGCAGTTACTGGAGAATGTAACAATGCAAGACTGGAAAAAGAAACAGGAGGTAACTGCCAATAGTTAGGGCCAGTCAGGTCATGGCCCGCATGCCCCATCACACATCTTGCAGAGTAAGATTTCTGCTTGTATTGATTACTGACCTAAAAAATACAAAGTTAGTTTCAGTGTAAGGAGGGGAGCTGTCAATGAAAACACTGTTTGTTAAAGTAGTGCTGTTTGTAAATCAATGCAGATCTGTCAGCATCTTGCAGGTCTTACTGTCATTACAAATACTTCCAATATGAGTAAGTGGAATGAACCATTTTAAGGTTCAGGGAGCAATAGTTCTACCTTTCTCTCCATAGGGAGGAAAAAAAACCCCAACACACTAGTGAATGCCTCACATCAGAGAACATACAGATGAATATAGAAAGACCATAGCTAGTACTTACTTCTCGAGAACAGCAGGAGTAAAAAGAATGTGCAGTGGCCATTGAACTTTGTAAGAAAGGCCCAGAGCTGCCCATCCTGATGTGGGGGCTTCACGTGGAGATAATTCCCGGGAAGGCCCTTCACGACTCTGACAAGTATCTAAAAACAAGCAAGGTGCTGAATTATGTTATCTTCTTGCTCAGTGCAACCGTGGCAAGAAAGAAAAGGGAAAGAACAGAATTAAGAAGAGCCAAAGCAGTCTAGGCCATCACATAGGGCCGTAAAGGGAACAAAATTAGTATTTCTTTTTCTTGAGAGAAGGGTAATTCATTGATTTGAAAACAAGGTCATCATCTCCCCTCTTAATTTACTTCTAAAAATGCAAGTAGATACCTTTATGTTCCTTTCCATGATACTCAATGGTTAAGTGAAGAAGAGGAAGAAGGTTGTCATCATCTAACAGCACCTTATGAGCAGACTGCTGAAATGCAATGTTGACATCTGACAACAAGAGAACACATATCAGCACAAGATGATGCAGCTAGTGCCAATTTTGCACCCATTAATTATTTACTCTTGGTCCTAAAAGACCAACTGACACTCATTTCTTTTAATTCCAGTTTCAAATACCTGCCATCAGAACGTTTCTGAGGGATTGTTTTCACTCACTCTCTGAGACACTCTAATTCACAAGTGCTGTAGTTTCAAAACTAATGGCATCATGTACAGAGTTAAGATAGAACTCTTCTGTACTGGACATGGCTTACTACTTTCCTGCTATACCACAATGAGGACAGTTTGGTAAGCAAATAAACAACACTCACCATGTTCAGTTACAGCCGTAGGTGGTGTCTTTAACATGTGCTGTGCAGTGTCAATGAAGGCCTGAAACAGCTCACCTCTTCCCAGAAGGTAAAAGTCTTTTATAATCTGTGGAGATATATTTTTGTACCTAACATAGCCAAAAACTGAGCAGAAATTTTAAGCATCCTAGCTGATAGCACCCATTTTTCTTACTTTGACAACTGCTGTTTCTAAACACAGCTGGAGAGCTCTGAATTTCATTCACTGACCAAAAAGCCTACAATGCCTTTGCTTCAAGATGCAAACTACAAAACCACATACACACACCCTTCTAACTCTGTCTCTGACCAAGTTCTATCAGTGTATGCTCATTCTTGAGACTGGAAAATGAAGACGTCTTTACCTAAATTATGAAAGCTCAGAGTGTAAGGCAATAAAGTATTTAATGGGAAGAAGGGAAGAAAGAAGGGAAGAAAGAGCTGCTTCAGCAAAAACAAACTAGGACTTGCATTACCTTCAGTTGTCCTAGTAGATCCGATTCCTCCACCATCAGTTTCCAAAGATGCTAGTGAAGAAAAAAATCAAACAGAACAAGAGAAACCTCCCCTCAGAATTATCTCACCCATTCAGAGAGAAGAATAGCTGCTGTCTTCAAACATTTGCGATGCGTACAAAAAGAGCACCTATACAAAATGCTATCTGAAGTACAAGAGAAGACAGTGAGAGTCCTGTGTAGCAGCCCATGCTACCAGTTTAAATTCTTGATATATTCCAGCATAAAACTCTGCCTAAGAAACCTGAAGACCTGTGACAAAAGTGCAAATTCCTATGATATCAGTTCTACCCCAGCTTTGTTCTCGCTTCTCTAACCTCCTCACTTTTTTAGTTTCTCCTCCCTGCCCCAAGTGAAAAAAGATTAAAAACTGCCAAAGCATGTGCTCAGCCAGATGCCATCTATTATGCTGAAAGCAAATGGAAAGTTCAGAAGTAATTTCATGTGAAAAAAAAAAAAAATCCAGCAAAAATTTCCTTCTTTCCCTCATGAAAGAGCATAGTATTTGTTAATGTTCTTTTGTCATTAGAAGTTGGGTTTACATGAAGCTCTGAGACCACGTAGAACAGCTGCACTGTTACATATTTGTTCAATCACTGGCACTGACAAGCCCCCTTCTTCCACATCCTTCACAAAACTTAGCTTCTCAGCCTGCATAGTAGTTACCCTTCCTAGGATGCTCACCTCAGCAACAGTGCTCCGTATCCAGTCAACCACTGATTCAAAGTCCACCAAACTAAAAAGTGGCTGCTGCTTGAGTCGATGTAGCTCTGCTGCGAAAGTGTCCTCCTGATTTTTTAGGATGGAGCCTGTGCAGCAATGAGAAGAGTTTCAGAGAGTAAAAAGGGATGCCATCTGGAGACGTGCAGACCCCTTCCAGCACAGTGGAACAGAAAGGCTGCACTGTCTCAGGTCTGGCAAGGAATGTGAAGAGAAGGCTTCAAAATACAAGTACCAAGGTATAAGATTACTTATTGCATGTACAGTTGCAGTATAGACACTTGCCATGTCAGTGCTGTGGTATCAGTAAAACCCTCAAATATTTTCTACATAAATGGTTGCTGCTAAATGCCCTTTTTCTAGGTCTGAGCTACATCTTTGAACCCACAAACTTTTCTGCCACATTAACCACTTGGTTTGGGTCTCCCCATACCCCTGCCCCTTTCAAATCTATCCTACTGCTTGAACTTGGGGACTTTTGTTTTTCTTTAACCCACTTATTTCTTTTAAATTTCTTTTCCCCTTGCTTCTGCTACTGCAAGAAAACAGTCCAACTGAATTGGTGCTTTGTTCTCTGTAATGTCACACAATTTAATAATTTAAGTACTTTTGCATAGATATGCTCAAGGTAGAGCCACCATAGCAGTCTTCCCTCATTGGTGCAGGAATATATTTCCCAAATCACCCCCAATGTAAACTTTTCAAGCTCTCAAAGTGAACCATCAGCTAGAATTTTCTCTCCCTTGCTGTCTTTAAGGCTCCATATAATTTGTCTTTCATAGCAACTTTGGGACCACCTTGCAAGTGAATCTCATATTTGTGGATGCAAGTTAACACCATGACACCATTCTGCAAAATATACACTCAGAGTAACATGTGCCTTTGTGTCTGTATGCAGCCTTTAGGGAGAGGGATGCAAATTGAAAAGAAAACAAGGCCTTTGCAATCACTTTATCCAGAGCAAATCACATGGTGACTTGCTGCTGGAAACTTGGAGACTATGTTTGGAAAGTGCTATTTACTCATCCTGTTTTTACACCTCTCCCTTGGAATCAATCAGCAGCAGAACACTGGGACTACTGCTCTGTCCTGGCACAACTGTGAAGAATAACAGCCAATAGTCAGTGACTGTTGAGGAATTTGTTAATGTGGCATTTTGGAAACTACGTGTCAGTCACTCATAACTGAGCAAAGGTTGCAAGAAAGATGTTCCTTACCTTTTCTGGTCAGGTTAACATTCTGATTCTCAAACATCTGAACAGATTCTCCCACAAAGAGGATTTTCTCAGCAACCCGTACAGGAATGTATGAAGGCAGCATTTCTACTCTCAACGAAAACTGCTTTAGAGACGGAGCTAACATGTTCTCCTCCTCAATCAAGCGCTGGCAGAGACACCAAGGAAAGAAAATCAAGTGCAAAATAGTGTCAGAAAACCAGATAGAAAAGGTGTATAAAGGAGTGTGTGTGTGAGAGGGCATTTAAGCACATTGGAAGAAAGCAGAAAGGTAGCAGAACTGATTTGTATCATTTAAGTAATGCAGTAAACTTCCTTATGCTTCTGGTAAGCTAGCAGATCTCCCTAGATATTGCATCCAAAAGAGTGAAGAAGGGGAAAAAGAAGCTAAACCTTTGTGGAACAGCAGCATATTGGCTGTATTAAAGGATTATGTTACCTAAGCAAAAGCTTTACTGCAAATGCATTACATCAGTCTTTTGCTGCCGTAACTATGTTAACTAGCATTACCAAAAATAATCCTCCCCTACACCCATTCCTAGGTTTTAACACTGTTGGAACGCTTGTGATACAGGCCAAATATAAACACCTCCACTAGTGAGCAAATAGGATAAAGATCCAAAGGCTTGCTAGCAAAGATAAGGCAATTTTCTCAGTTCCTGTGAAAGTTGTTTTAGAACAATACAGTAAGTTATTAAACTTTTTTTCTGCATGCTAATAAGGAACTCCAAGTATGGAGGCAAGATCTTCCTTCAGGAACACAATATTGATAATTTCCTCTGGCTTTCTTGTTACTGGAGAATTAGTTTCAGTGGTCCATAATCCAGAAAAAAATCACTCAAAGTTTTGAGAATGTTTGCCATCTACAAAATTCTTCATCTCAATAGAAGAGTTTAGTACAAATTTGTATTCTGATGTTAACAGGTTGGCACTTCTTTTCTTAAGATTCTAGTGACATTTTTAGATGAGGCAATACCCAAGTATTTTATCTGTCTATTCCACTAAAACTCAAGAGTTCTTATTTTACTCTTTGAAGAATTGCCAACACTGTTAGTTGATAATACTGAAGAAAGAAGTTGCTTAGTCTACAATTTTCACCATGGACTTAGAAGACTCAACAGTTTTCACTTACTTTATCCAATATAATGAAATAACAGATTTTTCCACTAACTGCCTTTTAAAGTTTTCCTCTGTTTTTCTCTGGGTGTAGTCTGTTTTCAGCAGACTGTTGGCACAGGGCACTTAATTAGTATGCAACACAGAGCTTCTGTGTGGCCACAGCCAAGCTGCATGCACCACACTAGCTCCATAAGTGCCCATGAAATGTTTTCTCACCATAAACTAGAGGGTGCATTTAGAGTTGAACTTGCTCCACACTGTTCTCTATTCAGACACTATTCAAATGTCCAGTGCGCAAGACTACTTCATTGAGAAAGCTGCTTTGCAAAAGGGCACTCTAATGGTATAGCATCTACAGGAAGAGTTACCACATTTCACCAGTGTGCTGGCAGGTTGCTCCCTTGCTTAGGAGTCCCTTGACTCTCACATAACACATTTTCTGCCACTAGTGTCAGTAGCATTAACCTGTTAGGTAACATTTGCACAACTAATGGTTGTGCAAGAAAGGCACCTGACCCAGCTGCCCATAGAAAGTATGCAAATCAAGTCAACAGCCAAGTTCCCCACACCCTGTTCCTTGCAATTGCTCACACTACCACCAATGTCTATGTTAAATAGATCACAGTGTTGACCACAAGGAATGAGAAACCAGTCAGAGACTGACAGAACATAAACAGAACAGACAATTGGGGATACAAGCATGATAAAGTTACTCCAAGACACATGGGCATGCAGCAGTTCCCATTACTTGACATCAGCGTTTGCACAGATTCCATCCATACGGCTTTCTGCCCTGGGGTTATCCAACTGTGCCAAACAATAGGTCTCTGTCCCTTATGCCTAGCAGCAACCTATTACAGTATTATTTTGATTTACCATCCTAGCAGGTTTCAGTATATGTCTTGTCTAGCATAGCTTGCACCGAAGCAGAATACACTTATTCTTTAGATCCCTAAGGACCAAAGATGCCAAGTTATGACCTGTAGATCTTACTAGGTCCTGCAGTTCCCGTAGCTGTTTTCCCGTAAGTCCCCCAATTCCTAAATCATCTTCATCTTCTTCAGGTTGGCTAGGGACATTTCCAGAAGACGGGCCCTGTTTGATAAAGAACTCTTCATGTTGGTCTAGCAGCAATCCATGCAGCATCCAGGCAGAGAGCTGCTTATACATGACTCCATGACACACAGCCAGAATCCTGAGGTCAAGAGAAACAGTCAGTCAGGCCTTTGCACACAATAATCAAAACCTCATTGTATGTCATTCCAGATGGCCCAGTTGGTCAGCCAGGCAGTATGGCAAGTATAAAATGGCTAATGTGATATTTAATATCTTCTTTTTTTTAAAGCAGAGAAAGGTGGACAAAACTAGAAGGTCCAAAACTAAGCTAACATATCTTCTGAACATGTGGCTTCTCCATTGAAATCTGCTAGTATACCAGAGGTATAAGTCTGCAATGGGCTGCTGTTTCTACTAAAATGACATTTTAAGTAGTTTGACTTTCTCCACAAGGATGTACAAACATCACAACACTCACACAGTCACATTTATCATTTTGAAGGATCAAATATCAGTAACAGGTCTACCATTTGCAAAACAGTTCACATAGACTTCAAAAGAAGAAAAAATACCTGGGTCTGAAGTTTCCTGAGCCCTTAACCCAAAGTATGGAGAAAGCCTTAATTCCCACCACTTACCTGCTTTAGATAAATAATGGGGATGGTGACAGTTTTCCCCTGCATGGTACTCCTACTTTTATACCATGCAAGGCTGTTTTGCATGTACTGTTTCAACAAGTAAGAAACACTTTAACGCTAACTCCAAAAGAATAAAGTTTTACTGTATCTACATACTTTTCAAGAGCACTGCGAACAGGAGGCAACCCCCCACAGCTGTGTTTGTGGACTGTCTCCAATATCTGGCATCCATGAATCTGCAGAAAGAAAAGGTTAGACTAGGTCTGTTATTTGGATCTGTACTGATCTTTTTATACATTTAAACACTACACTTTCAGCTAACAAAAAATGTCTTCACAAACCGAACAAGTCTTACAGAAAGAAAGGTGTAACATGCTCTGTGTAGTGATGAAAAAGGCCTTCTATGTGTAGCTCTACACTCAAGCGTCTCTCAATACTTTCCCTTAAAAAAATGTAAGCATCTCTGGATTCTTAAAACATTAGCCCCTGCCTTTTTTCAGGCAACAGTCAGAGAAAAGACAAATTCCAACCATCAGCATCCTGTCCTATAAAATTCAAGACATCAAAGATTATGGGATAAGGGAAAAAGCCAAACACAGCGTAAATGAATTTGTAAAATAGTGTCAATACTTACAATAGAACTAGTAATAGGGCATCCATTACTGAAACATTATCTTCTAGTACTAGAAAGTCTGGGATGGGGGCAGAAATGACTTTATCAGTTAAAATCTGTTCAGAGAAACTAGCTGCAATTTTACTGTACCTTCTGAGTTTTGATCTGTTCCACCATGACCATCACGGAAGGGAAGAGTAACTGAAACTGCAGAACAAGAAGTGAAATATTGATTTAGGTTGTTATGTAAGGAAGAGAAGAAAAAAACTACACTTCTTCAGTTACTTGAGTAACTGTGGACAGCAGCTGAACACAATAATTTAATCAAACTATTATCTGTCTTTCCCCACAAATTAGAAACATGACATGCAAATCTTTAGCAGTATGTCTTCTCACCACTGGACCAAGATGCATGAAGTTACTATGTTCCAGCTCAGGCTAAACACAGTCAGTGAGGAATGTGTGAGGGTCAAGGTGGAGGACCGTAGCTTTGTGTTGAAGTGTAGGTGATTCTCTAAGCATGATTAAGGGACTACAGATGCAGAGTCATTAAACAGAAATGGCATGACATGATGGAGTAAGCCTTGTTTATCCCACCCACTTCCTTATTAGACTCAATGAGGGATAAGAGCAAGCAAAGAACACCACCTCTTTAATAACATGACATACCTGGTCCAAGGAGTAATTAACATGTGAGATAGAAAGATGTGGGTCAGCCAGAAACTATAAAGATAAAGCAAATAACGAAGATTAATTATCACAACCACTAGATGGTGACACTACCCAAGATATGACAGCTATTAGTCTAACAGAGATTAATCAAAACCTCTAAAACTAAAAAGAGAAGGCCACAATAGTCTGGGACAGCACTGGGCTCTGACAAAGATGGAGCTCTTACTGAACTGAAGGAAGAGGGGACAACACTTATTAGGATGAAAAGTAATTTACAATGGTATCTCACAGGAATAATTGGAAGGCATCTCTAACGTGGAAAGGAAAGTACCTTCTTTCATCTTAAAAGCTACTACTAGTATGTTTATTGCACAAATTACAAGTTCCCATAATCTGTCAGCAGCACTGCAGCCTCTTGTTCTGTATCTCTCTCCTTTACCTCTTGTTCTAGGTCAAGTAGTGCCTGTCGATAAGGCTGCAGCACTGAATCAAGACCTGTGCAGAAGGCTCTCAAATAAATGCCATGCAATCCACTCTGGTTTTGCTGAGATGGATGGTGATCCTGAAACCAAACAATTAAATCTGCATCAGCATCCTAGTACAAGTCTGAAGAGTAACGTAATATCTATGCAGTGTCACAGCAGTAGTCAGTGCTCTGAACATGTTGAAATGCATCTTTTAGCTCACCATAAAATGATCAGAAGAACAAATACATCCTTAACACAATGAGAGTTACTTGAGCAGATTTATATTTTGCTCTTTTGTGCACCTATGCAAATGCTGGGAGTCACTGGTACAGTGCTTCTTTTCACTTAAGCCTCTTGGATCTCAAGGCTCTTTGCAAATCATGAGGAGATAGTCATGAGCATCCCGCTCAATTCACAAACCTTGGCCAGTCTGGTGTGCTCAGGAATTATTACAAGACCTCCCCAAGAATAGGATTTTACATTTGATTCATCCTTCACTGCTCTCTACCCTCCCTTACATGCATCGCAGAGAGCTTTCTGGAGCTCTGCTCGGTGCTAGCAAAAGCGCGGGTATGGGCCACCGGGCACTAGCCGCTCCTGTGTCCTGGGTAGCTTGGCCTTACTGGCACCTGTCGCGCTCTTCCCGGGAAATAACACGGCCCGGCGGCCCCACCTGCTGCTGTACGTGTCCCGTGTACTGCTCCACGAATTCAGCGAACCGGATGTAGTCGGTGCCGAGGCGGCAGAGCCGGTTCAGGACGCTGGTCTCGCTGGGGTGCAGAAACGGCAGCTCCTGAGACACCTGGAAGGGGAAGCAGCGGTGACGGACGGACGGACGGACGGGCCGCGCAGAGCGGGGACCGGGCGGAGGGGGGACCGGGCGGGGCNACGGACGGACGGGCCGCGCAGAGCGGGGACGGGGCGGAGGGGGGACCGGGCGGGGCGGGGCCCGGGCGGGGCGGGGGCTTTGGCCGGGGCCGTGGCACACCTGGAGGCCGCCGCGCTTGCTCCAGGTGAAGGCCGCCCCCGGGTACCCGCTCAGCGCCAGCAGCAGTTCGTGGATCATCCTGCCGCGGGGCCGCGGGGGCTGCCGGGAGAATGCGGGGGCCGCCGGGAGAACGCAGGGACCGCCGGGAACGGCGGGCGAGGGGCGCAG
>VZTT01048166.1:44888-60708 GCA_013400855.1 Buphagus erythrorhynchus
GATGCCGTGAGGGGATGCCGTGAGGGGATGCCGTGAGGGGATGCCGTGAGGGGATGCCATGGCCCCCGCTCACGTCCCGACCGCTGCAGAGGCGCGTTGGCCTTGGCTCGCGGCAGGAGGACGATGCTGTAACGTGGTGGCTGTGATGGCAAGTGCCGGTTTGGGAGGTCCCATCCAGGACAATAGCAAATGCGTAGACTTGGTTTCAGTATGCCTCACTAGGTTTCTTATGTTATGTGTCAGTGCTGTGTTTTGTCAGTGCCAGTTTTATCTTTCTCTATTATGTATTGCTTTCCTTCACTTCCTGTCGTAATCTGGGTAGTCTTTTAATCAAAACTGTCTAGTTTGAAAACTATGAAGTTACTTTAAAAAGTGGCTTCCACTAGCCTCTTTCATCCCCCCCCATTTTTGACACTGTTTTTCTCTATGTGCATTTTTACTCTTCTTCATTTAGAAGAAATTAGTGTTTAATGTTAAGGGTCACCTAATATGTATTTGGTTCAGCTTGCCACAATAAGGTCTGAAATGTAGGAAGAATATGGGCATGTAGCTATATAGCTATACAGCTTTATGTGTAACTTGGAAGCCCCAACATTACTGTTTATCATGTATGAGTATAATAAAACTATTGTCTTTCTGTTGACAAAACTTCTAGTATCAAAATAAAGACTGAGGAGTTGGTCTAGGCATTTGTTATGCATCCTTGATATAAATATCTCAGTATACAATTGGTCTGGAAACCCCTGCAAAAGAACAGATAACAGTAGTTTATTTAAAGGATTTTGGTGGTCATTTTCTCTAGGAAGCCTAGTGATTAGTCATTAAGGCCAAAACTTCAAAGATTTTTTTTTTTCAGAATTGATTGCTCAAATTTTGAAATGACAGAAAAATAGGTATCTCTATAATATTTGCAAGGCCATCTGACTAGTGCTCATTCAACATTAAGGGGAAAAAAAAGACAAGAATCAGGAAAGGCAATACATTAGACACATAGATACACAACTCCTAATAAAAACATTTCAGAGTCAATAACAAGCACCAGAAATCTTAAATCAGGGGAGCTGTTATAGGTACCATTGAATACAACCTTGAAGAGGTTCAGATAGGTTCTTTGATGATATGCAATACTCATGTTTTATTTTTCTTACCAGAATGAGATGTTTTTGAGGGAGGATTGTGGCACTGTGCAAAAAATGTTATGAGTTTTTTAGGGGGAACAAAATGAGTTCTGCACTCCACAGTTTACACGTAAATATTTTAAATGTCTTCTCATTGTGTAACTTCCAAGTGGCCACATGTGAATGCAAATGGTAATAATTAGAACCCTAACTGCGCTCTAAAACCTTTTGTTTTGTAATTTATGTCTAGCATTCCCTAATGTAGTTATTTCTGTAACCATTGAATTGTGGTCTTCCTTTAACCAATTAGGTTCTCTAAGATTGTTGAGTCCAACCAATGACTGACCACCACCTTGTCACTAAGTGTACTAAGTCACTTGTCACTCGAAGCACTTAGTACCAAGTCCAGTCTTTCCTTAAACACTTCCAGGGATGATGTCTCCACCCTGTTCCTGGGCAGCCCATTCCAGCATCTAATCACCCTTCCTGTGAAGAAATTCTTCCTAATGTCCAACCTAAATCTGCCCTGGCACAGCTTAAGACTATATCTTCTTGTCCTATTGCATGTTGCTTATGTATATATAGTAAGTAAATACAATTTTTGATGGGCTCATGAAATCATTGAGTTTGGAAGTGAACTCTGGAGATCTCTAGTCTCACCTTGTTTCCTCAACACGAGGTGAACTCGAGTGAGTTTGTCCAGAACTATGCCTAATTAGGCTTGAATTATCTCCAAGGGCAGAGACTCCACAACTTCTCCAGGTAACTTGTTCCAGTGTTGGATCACCTTCAGAATACAAATATTTCTTATTTTGTTGAAGTGGGACTTTTATGTTTTTCAGTCAACTGCCCACTGCTTCTTGGCATGTTCTCTCATGCTGTCCTCAGATGTCACACGCTCCAAGCCCTTAATCAACTTCACTGTACTCGTTCCATTATGTCCATGTCTTCCTTGTACTGGGGAAGCTGAAACTGAATCCACTGCTGGGAATATGAGAATGATTGACTCCCTTACCTGCTAGTGATGCTTTTCCTAACAGAGGCTATTGGTCTTCCAAATTACTTAATTTGTGCTTAGGTAGTAAATGTATGCTTGGTCATATTGGGACCAATTAAGATGGACACAGGGTGGCTGGCATTGTCAGTGCTCTGACCCTTGAACAAGAAATAGGCAAAGCAACAGTAATATGTACTGACGGGGAGGAAACTTTCAGGGCATGATTCTGTGGCAGTGCTGCTGGATGTTGCTATTGTTTTGGGGCACCCTGCTTCAACTTGTGGCTGGCATTTCAGATGAGTTACCACGGTTTGGTGAGCAGAGCTGTTTAGATGGAAGGGCACGGCTGCATCCAGCAAGGCCAGGTTTTGCTACTGTGAAGGGCAATGCAGCTGGGGAACCTGGCCGGACAAGAGGGCCGAAGCAAAGCAGCACGTGGGAGGCAGCTGGGCTGTGGAGGCTGAGCTAATGAGGCTGCACTGCACACAAGTGGGGCTGGCATGGCTGGGCTGGGAGGGCTGAGAGGGTAAGACGTGGGTCAGGATTAGGTTGACCTGGGCTGTGTCCCGCATAATATGCTGGCAGAGTTAAGGCCAGAGCTTAGCTGAGACTAATAGGAAGATTCAGGGCCAGGGCGCTGGTCTGCTGAGAGGGAGGGACCACGGAGAGAGGCAGGGCGGCCAAGCCGGGTCCTTCAATTCAACGGGACGGGCCGAGCTAGACTGGGGGCTGGTTCCGGCCGGAGGGGGCTGCGCAACTCGCCACTTCTCTCTAGCGGCGGCCGGAGGCGGCAGGGGCGACCAGGGTGCGGCCGGGGCGGGGAGAGGGAGAGAGAGAGCGCGGAGGAGCGACTCCTCCCCCGCCACACCCAGTGCGGCAGGAAGAGGAACAGCCGCACCCAGCTCCCGCGAGCCCCGACCCAGCGCAGCGCCATGGCGGCGGAGGACGTGGACGGGCTGGCCGTGTCCCGGCCCCACTATGGCTGTGAGTACCGGGGCTCCGGGGGTGGAGGAATCCGCGTGGCTGCCAAGCGACGCCTAGCCCGAGCTGTCCGTGCCTTCCAGGGTCCAGCGCTGGGAGGGGAGGCTGGGCCGCCGCAGGCATGGGGGGAGCCGCGGGGTCCGGGCTCCGGGACTGCTCGGCGGGCGCGGTGCGCCCCGCCGGCTCTCCTCGCGGGCCCCGGCGAGCCGCGCCTCCCGCGAGGTGGGCGCCGTGCCGCGCGGGAGCTCGTCGAAGCTCGACGGTCTTTCTGAGTGCTGGAGGTGAGCGCTGGGAGAAGGCAGTGGAGGGGCAGCGACGGGGCATCCCGCGGCTCTGCCGCCGTCGTCTGCCGCTGCCGGGCCCCGCGCCTTGCCCAAGATGTCTGCCGCGGGCGAGGCGGGGGCTGCCCTGCCTTCCGCCTTCCCGCCGATTTTGGCGACCACACCCGATTTGCCGGCCCAAACACCGCTCCCATCGGACACCTTCACTGCATTGTCGTAGGCTTGCTGAGGATAGGGAGGCTTTGGATCTTGGCGTCCGATGCGCGGGCTCGCCTGTGCTATGACACCGCGTCAAAAATGATCAACGGCGGAGGAAAACGTGGTGCTGTGGAGGGGCGATGCTGTAAGCGGCAGTCGGTCCGATCTGGCCTTTAACACTTCCAGAGATGGGACCGCCACAGCTTCTCTGGGCAACCCGTGCCAATGCCTCACTGTCTTCATGGTTCAATAATTTCTCCCTATCATCTGGTCTAAATCTCTCCACTTCTAGTTTAAAACTGTTCCCCCTTGTCCCATCAGTATCTCCTTCTTCTTTTTATAAGCACCCTTTTAAGTACTGAACAGCCACTGTGAAGTATCCCTTGAGCCTTCTCTTCTCTGGGCCGAACAGCCCCAGCTGTCTCAGCCTGCCTCTGTGGGACGAATGTTCCAGCCACCACGGCATCTTTGTTGCCCTCCTCTGGACCTGCTCTAACAGGTTTTGTGCTGAGGATGCCAGACCTGGATGCAGGGTTCCTGCTGGGGTCTCACAAGTGCACAGTAGATTGTTGTTGAAGGCATTTTAGGTATAAACTAATCTTTGCTTAATAACAGTATGAGACATTTCCTATTTGTCCAATTGGTGCATAAAACCTATAAAAGCTGTGGGTTTCTCTTCTTTTCTTTGACATGACATGTATTTAGCAGTAAGTATGGGAAGAGAAGACTTTTTCACTGAGGCTTTGAATGCACAGAATCTGGAAGATTTAGGCACATTACCCCTATGTAGGTCTTCAGCGTGATCCGAAGATGGCATGCAGGTTGGGAATCTGAATGATTCCCTTCCATATAGGGAGTGTGAGTAGCATTTCCACCTTGTTTTAGAGGTGGGCTGTAAAGATATAGAAGGGGTTTTATGATATGAATATGTATTTGTGTCCTTCCTCAATTATTGCTATCAAAATCAGAGGATAGGTGAGGGGACAAGTGGTCATTGATGTGCTTTTGAGGAAGACAAAGGCAAAGCTAGAAGAAAATTATAAGATGGATACAGTCAATTTGCAAAATCATGAAGAAGGAAGCCTGCAAATTTATGTGACAGCAATAAGAAAATGGAGCATCTTCTGTTACTAGTAAAGAAGAAGTCATCACATCCTTAGTTTTCCGAATTTAAAAAAAACCAGCGATGAGTCTCTGTGGGAGAGGTCGGATCTGATTTTTGATGTGCCTGTTCTGTTATATTTGATCTTCAACCATCTGAGGGCCATGTTTTGTTTATTTTCAGCTGTCTTGGATAATGAGAGATTAACAGCAGAGGAAATGGATGAAAGGCGGCGCCAGAATGTAGCCTATGAATACCTTTGTCATCTGGAGGAAGCAAAGAGGTGAGAATAATTGATTTTGAAACTGCTGGTACTTTAAAAGAAGATGTGACCTTTGGTACGGGGAATAATTTGGATGCATCTTACCTCTTGTCTCTGTTTCTTAGTGGCTATATAGTTTCACTAGGAAAAACAATCAACCAAAGAAACTCCCTTCCTCCCCGAAAAAACCAACCGACCTCTGATGTATATATCTAACATTCTCAAAGACTTCATGACAAGGACTCTGTAGCTGTATTGCTGCGTTATTCCTAGAACTGGATGGATTCTCCTGATGCCATGATGATTTTTTACCTTTTCTTTTTATATACCTCTTATATATTCCCAATACCCTTCACATGCATGCTTGTAAATCTTTAAGTCTAATATCTTAGCATAGTCCTGGTATTTTATTAAGCCAGAAGACCAAACATCCAAGGGCCTTGGAGTTGGAGGCCAAAAAACTTTACAGTATCTTGAATAACCAAGACCCTCTCTAAAGCATATCCTGTAAATTAAAATTAAGCCCATCTGGGGAAAAATACTTTAAGATAAGAAAATGTCACACTGTTCATTTAAACCTCTCATTGGAGAATCATTTTTAAGTATGCTAATTTACGAAGGCTGCAAAATCGTATATGCGATCTGCCGTGTGTGCACATTTTGGTGTATTCCACCTTGGCAAGTTATTGCACCATAAAAATCCATATTAGATACCGAGATAAAAAACCCTTTATCCCTTAACCGTGTCTAACTCTTAATTCTAAATCACTCCCTGTTGTCTAACTTGTACATATCTGGGGCAATATTGCTTCCCGGCTTAGCAGTGCACATGAAAAGCAGTTATTCCCTTCCTCTTAACTGAAACCTTCTACAAATTTAAATTGTAGCAGTGTATTTCCCTTGCACACTGAGAACTCAATTCTTGCATATTTCTCCATGAATCCATCTGTTTAATAGATCTGTAGTACTTTTCCCTGGGTTGCTTGGACTTCTCTCCAGGCATTCAGTGTCTTTCTGGAAGTCCACTGCCAAAAGAGAAAAAACTTTTCCAACAGGGCGTTAGTGGGCATACTTCTAAAGAGCGCAACTATTATTTTGCATACTCCAATAGATTTGATAGTATCATACATGATTGCGTGGTATCTGCTTTTTCATGATGTTATGGTATAGTAGAGTTTTGCTGAATTGTCACCTTGAAGTTGTGCTGCTGAAATTTGTTTCTCGTTTTGTGTTTATATGGTCTATTGTGTTTTCCCAAGTGTGTTACCCTTCATTTGATCCTGCTGTATTAGATTTTTCTTGATTTTTGTATAAAATATTGAAATAACTGTTATCTTATTCTTTTCTTCCAGCATGTGTGTAATCTCCACATTTAGTAAGCATATAAACATAGTGTATATCTTCATTCAGACAATAAATCAGAAGTCCAATCAGAACACAGTAGCTGCTGTGAAGGAAAAAGGACTGTTACTAAAAATTAATACATGAGGTCCTATTGTTGTTATTTTTAAAAATATTTTTGCAAACATTAAATCCTATATGCTGTATGTGAAGGATAGGAGTGTGACATACATAAACACATATTTGACATAGCTGAGAGTGTGTTTTGTCATGGCTCACTGAACACTTAAGTCTCCCTTTGTCTTTCAAAAGATGATATGCGTTAAGAGCCAGAAAATTTTCCGTTGCTGGATGCTGAATTTTGTATGAATCTGTGTAATTCTTCCTTAGCGAGGCAGGCATGTTCAACTGTAGTGACTTTATTGAGGAGGAAGTACTGAATTTGACAAGTTTACTGCTGGCAGAATATAAAGGATTTAATTCCAGGACTTTAATTTTACCAAGAATGTATAGTATATTTTTGAAGGGATGGGGAGCATGCAGTTTATGCTGTAGTCCTTTAGGTGCTTTATGAGAACTATCACTACTGTAAGTTCACAGAAGCTGCTTAGTTACTAGTAGATAATAATTTTCCTTCCATGCAGACTTGAATGAAGTTTGAAGTATTAAGTAAGATCTGACTGTGTTTCAAAATAACTCCTTCCCTTTGCATCCAAAGTCTTTAGCAGCAAATGCTGGACAAACAGGGAAAGATGAGTTGCACTCTAGTAACTGTCCAAACTTGAAGGAGCCCCAGATCCTTCATTTGTGGACTCTTCCTGTCATCAGCGTTGGAGTAAATGCTTGAGGAGGTGCTGATTCTGTCTTGAATTCCATGCCCAGATCTGCAAAAAAAAAAACCTCAGGCAAAAATACATTCCACAGTAACAGCTTTAGTATTTTCGTCTAGCTCTTGCTTAATCATGGGGACTACTCTTTAAATAAATCAGCTTTGACTCTGAAGTTCTTAGTGATCTTGCCTCTGTTTCTGAGTGTTGTCTTGATGACATTGAGCAGCTGGGCATTTGATTTTTGCTACACCTTGTCAGAAAAAAAGAAGTTTTCACTTTTATCTCAGGGTGAGCCTTGAGATGTTTCAAATAATGCCTAGTGGTTGCCAGTATGTTTTGTAAAGAATGAAGCAACAGCTGTATTGCTCAAAATTCAAGGTGTACAGCCTTCCTTGTATCCACCTTGGCTGTTGGAGCACTTATTTTTCAAAGTGGAAGGTCTACTTGGAGAGCCTCAACCCTTATCCAACCCATAACCCATGTTTACTTAGTGGTATAAAGGCTGTTCATGTATATGTGAGTTGGAGTTCCTGATTCCTAAAGTTAAGGCTGTATCACTTAACATAGGAGTTAAAGATTAAATGACCAGGAGGGGAGCAGACTTCTGAGTTTAATAATTAAGATATACAAGGGAGAGCAAAGGCTTGAGTTCACTGCCTGCTTCCAGAAATTTTTTTTCCTTCCTGAGAAGTTATTTTGTAAATTGCCCTTCGAGTTTTACTTATTACTGCTAGTACAGTCTAGAAGAGGGCTTTTGGCTGCTTTGTTGGTAGAGAGTTCATTTAACAGAAACAATTAAACAAGAACTATAAAAGATCAAGGTGTTTGAAATTAATGCCCTTGATCTGAGATCTTCTATATTTGACTTCTTTGCCAGTAGTGTAACTGAGGCATTGCATCTGTATACTGTGGCATTTTGCTTGTGCTATTGATAACAGTCCCTCTGAGCTGTGAGAGGGCTAATAATCTTTCTTTGTGGTGAGAGAAAGTCAGATTGGAAGTTATATCTCTAAGGAGAAGAGGAGGACCTAAGAGCACAGGAAGGTAGCTGGTATACTCTGTCACACTCAGAAGCTGAAAAGGTGAACATCGTAAAGTTGATGGTAGCCAAGGCAGAGTGGGAGGCAGCTGGAGAACAGCACTTGGTGACTCCTCTCTTCTTCCCCATAATCATGTTATATTATTACAGTGTAATACTGCATTCAAGCACTGTAGTTTGTATTTTTTTCCCTACAACATAAAGGCTCGTAAAGTCATGTGATTAACAGGATGTTGATTTGCATTGCATCAACATTGTTAGAGGCTTGCTATCCCTTTAACCGAGCAACAGATACAGACTCTAGAAGCAAAGTAAGCTTTTTTAAAATGTTAGAAGTAAGTAAGGTGAAAATTGGCTAGCACCTAATTTTGTACTGAAATAAAAAATTTAGAAAAGTTTGAATTTCTGAACTCTCTGATGTGACAGCCCATGTGCAGTAACTTTGAGTACTTCTGTACTCAATTTATGGCAATTTATAGCTGTTTGCAGGACCTATCTGCTAATGAGCGTACATCAGAAGCATTATTAGAGGAATAATTTGTACTTATTTAATGGTATTCCAGCATGTTTGGTTGGGTTTTTTTCACTGTCACTGTTTTTCTATTGTTATTTAGTAGTTTTTTATTTCAGTTAATAATGTGCAATGGTCTTGTGAAACAGGAATTAATTCTTGCTAGTTGAAGAAAGGGAAGCAGAGTGTAACTAAGTTGCTCAAGATTGTGAAAGACTGAAATGAAATTTGGATTTAAAACGAAGATTGTGAATAAAGGGATTCCTTCACTATCTGTGGACTAGATGCCTCATTCTTGAAGAAAAATGACTTTATTAATGTGTTGTTTAATACTTAAAGTTTTATTTTTTTGTGTTCTCTTTTTAATTTGTTTGTTTGGATTGCTTTGCCTTTTTTTTTCCTGCTTCCAAATCACAGTAGTCTAATAGACAAGCTGTGGCAGTGCAGATAAAACTGTAAGAATATACTCTGCTCTGTTGCCAGCTCATGTTCACAGAAGGTTAAGGGTATATTTATCTTGAATAGAAGCAGCCTGAGACCTGATTTTTGTAGTCCTTATCTAGAAGTCAGAGTATTTTACTGTAATATCCTTCATCAGTGTTTCCACTTGCAGATTGGGTCAGGTACTGGTTTTGGGTTGGTTGCTTGGATTGGTTTTTTGTATGTGTTGTTTTGTGATGAGTTATTTTGTTTGTTTTCTGCTTCTCTCAGATACAATGCAAGTGCTGTGTTAGATTGTAATCCAAAATATTGTAATAATATTTTATTATCACTAGTTATAAATTGGAGTAACTTATACTTAGCTCTTACCACTTTATTTGAGCTTTTATCAGCTCCTGTTTGGACTTGAAATTTCTCTGCAGATCCTGTACTGTTTCATATGACCTCATGCAGTTGGCAGGGAGTGGCTGTCTGGACTGGAAGTGGCTTGGAATGCACATTCAGAACTGTCTTTTTCTGAGAAGTGGGTGGAGAGAGGTAGAGAAAGGACAGTCAATGGTGGAGTACCACCATCTTTGCCTCACTTTGGATACTTTTTTTATGACTCACTGGAAATAGTAATGAAAGGCAGGCCAGGAGGAAAGAAACAACTGTTTGTTCAGAGACCAGGATTTTTCTTTTTGGACAGTGCTTTCTGAATGAATACTGTGTGTACTGTAAGAAGAGAGCAGCCCAAAATAACCAAAGCAGATAGGTGTCACTAATAGTTCTTGGCTATTGAATACTGTAGAGTGCTTCTTAATAACACTTATTTACAAGAAATCAAGTTGCTCTTAAGGTGTGATAATTTCAGTGATGTTGTAGCTTCTAAGCATTTAGGCTTATTTAGTTTCTAATGCTAAGTGATCAAGGCAATTAGCTTGCAAAATATTTCTGTGTATTTCATAATTACGTTCCTCTTGACTGTGGGCTCGGTAGTCATCTGAAAGCTTTCCAGGGCAAATGACAAATCTTTTTAGCAAGCATGGCAAATGCAGTAGTATCCTCATCAGCAAGAGCAGCTGAGGGAATTTTTACAGGTTGATGGTAGTATTTGCAAAGGAGCAAAGAGGAACCTCATATTTACTTTTAAGGAGGCGGGGAGTGGTAGAGGGAAAGATTTTAATGCCAGAGTATCAGTATTCAGCTGCATGTTGCCAGGAAGAGTATATCAATCACTGGGAAAAATCTGGCCTATGTTACTCATTAATTTCTTGCTCTTTTGCATCTTTGGACTAAAAATGCCTGTGTGGATGAGAATGTTCTGAGACCTTTCAGCTGTGATCAGTACTTGTTTTCCTAGCTCTCCATCTGTTACAAACCTTACTGAAAGGCATTTAAATATCTGCCTACTTTTCTAGAGGAAAACACTCCTGATGTGATAAATTTATTTTACTTTGCTGTTTACTGTTTACTTTTGTTTACTTTGCTCTCTCTGAGAGGTCTTTTCGTCTTCTGAGGTGATTCCTTGATTTGTTTAGAGTTGGTAGAATGAGTTATTTTGAAGCGAAGATTTGTTGGGGTCTTTTCCATGGCTGTCTAATGCCCTTGTTCAGGTGAACTGCATGAAGAGCTGAGGCTGTCTTTCAAGTTTTCTCTTCCTAACCATCTGTGAGAATGCCTGCCAAGTCTATGTTTGTAACTGCGCTAAAAATATTTGAGATTGCCTCTACATATGAATGATCTCCTGGAGTATGGGAATCCTTATCTTTCAATAAAATGAATAGTATGGTTAGTCCAAAAAATGCCATACCTGCGGTGTTGGCAGTAATGAGCAGTGAAAAAGGTTTTAAGCCATAGTGTCGTACATTCTTTTGGATGGTTCATGCAGACACTGTTGCGGGGGAGAAAAAGGTGCTGCCCTTTTACTCTCACTGGTTTTTCCGCTGGTGCTGCAGTGGCCATGCATCTTTTCCATGGTACATCTCTGGGGAATTGCACTAGAAGAAGGGCTAAAATGTAATTTTTAGGAGAAACTATAGCTGAACTTGCAGTTTACAGCCTCCAGTAGCTTGTACTGGAGGAGAAGAAATATCAAGGTGCCACCTCTGTTTTGAGAATTGTGATTTTTCAAAATATTTTGCTGTAGTGTTTATTTCTGTCATGAGATCCATGATACCATTAAATGAGATGGAAGGCAACACTATAAGGGAAAATGAGTTATGAGGAGAGGAATGCCTGTTCCATGTTTTTTCCTCTGTTCTTGAAATGTATAGTAGAATGGGAGAAGATATATAAGAAGATAGACTTGAGAACATAATCATCAAACTAAAAGAGAGTAGGTTTAGATTAGATATTAGGGAAAAANAGTTCTGAGCAACTTGGTCTAGAGAAAGGTGTCCCTGCTCATGGCTGAGGGTTAGAATGAGATAGGCTTTGCGGTCCTTTCTGACTCAAACCATTCTATGATTCTGTGAACATTGTAGGGCCTCTCTGTGAGATCTTCTAAAATAACTTGAGTAAGTGGCACAAAGTCATGAAATAACTAGCAAATACTTAATGAGAGTAAAGAATGCTTGTGGGATAAACCTGTACAAGGGGAAGATTTAACTCAGTTAAAAGGACAGGATGACCACTATGTGTAGACCAATACAAACTAAGTTGTGGGCTGAAGGAGAAACATGATGGTGTCTTAATTACCTTTGAAACTCTGGCTGATGAATTCTGTACTTCTCCTTAATATTCTGTCTGAAGTGTTACTGACTTTAGCATTTTAATGATGCGGACTCAGTGTTACATCCGTTTGCAACCCCTAGTGCTAAGTGAATAGTGTGCTTGAGTATGACAGCAGCAGCAGCATGAGACTTGTTTGGCACGGGGTTGTGTTCACAAATTGGAAATATACTCATGTGACTAACTTTGTTGTTCTTACACTTTGAGATGGATGGAGGCCTGTTTGAATGAGGAGCTGCCTGCCACAACAGAGCTGGAAGAAGGATTGAGAAATGGAGTCTACCTGGCAAAACTTGGAAACTTTTTCTCCCCTAAAGTGGTTTCTGTGAAGAAAATATATGACAGGGAACAGACTAGGTATAAGGTGAGTGCTGTTC
The DNA here is from genome assembly GCA_013400855.1 of Buphagus erythrorhynchus. NCBI lineage: Eukaryota > Metazoa > Chordata > Aves > Passeriformes > Sturnidae > Buphagus > Buphagus erythrorhynchus. The sequence goes on from VZTT01048166.1 coordinate 57,079, forward strand.
ACCATGGATACTTCTTTAGGTAGACATCTAAAATGGGAATATGTACACATGGAGGTACTGTGAGAAAAGAAGTAGAAAGTTAATTTGTGTTACTCTTATCTGAGAAACTCTGCCTTCACTATAGAGCAATGGTTAAATGAGGGAGTGGATGTACTCTTAGCTTTATATCTAAGCTTGCACTTAGGTGAAATAATTTGTCATAAGCAGTCAATATAAGTGTATATGGAAGACTTCAGACTTTTTTCTGCAAAAGTGCTGTTTCTATTATCTATGTTAATGAAACCCACTGCTGTTCTTGACAGCTGTGGTATTTTGTTTCTTACTGCCCTCCCTCTTGTTTCTGCCGATTTTTATTTCAGGCAACTGGTCTTCACTTCCGACACACAGATAATGTAATCCAGTGGCTGAATGCCATGTCTGAGATTGGTCTCCCCAAGGTAACTTCTGTCTTGTACATCCAAATAAATAATTAATCTCAGAAAAGCTTTGCATTCTGTGGAGGCATTTGCTGTTATAAAAAAATCAGCATGCTTACTCTAGTTAATTCTTAAATTTCTAGATTTGTGTCCTTATAGAAACTCTCTCCTAAAACTTGGTGAAAGATTTCATTCTCCTACATATGTGAGAATGACTAGGAGCAAAATAATTTATCCTTGTGTACCATATCCCTGATATTACTTATCTGGCATGATATCTGCATTACATCATTCTTGCCATGCATTCTTTTGAGCAGTATCCAGGCTACAGTTTGATTGTGGAAGTTCTTTTAGAAATCAGTGCTAAATGTAGCAGCACAACAGAAAATACTATGTTCTTTGTTTCTTCAGATTTTCCTATGAAATTTTCACATCGAGTTGAAATGTTCCTGGTGTAGCTTAATCAAATATGAATGATTGATTTGACTAGAGAAATGGCCAGATAAACTTCTCGGAGCTAGTAAACACAGTTGCCTGAGGTAGCATTGGGCCAATAGTCAAGGTTTTTGGAGCCATGTTATGCATAGTCTCACCAAAACTGGCATTGTGTAGTTTAATCTGATGTATGTTTTCTTTGCATATGTGCTTGTCAATTCCACACTTCAGTTTTGACTAAGATTTTCAAATAACTTATTGTGATTTACTAGTTGAGCTTTCCTGGGATCTATGATGATCTTACAGAAATACATTTGGGATTAGGAAATACTGAAATATGCTGTTAGGGTGGTTAGGCGAAAAGAAATGAGGAGGGACTTAGAGAGGCGTTAAGTGCCAGGTATGAGGTAAGATTTTCAGATACAAGTTGGCTTTGGGTGGAAGTAAATGGGTGAGAAGATATTGAAGAAACTGGGCTGGGGTTCAGTACATTTGCAAGAGATATGGGTGCTTTAAGTATTTTCCCAGGCAGAACAGCCAGGGAACTGATGCTGTGGAATTGAGGGTCATTCAGTTGCTCTTGCTTTTACAGAAAGAGCAATGCTCTTTTGTGCTCATAGGCGACAGCAAGGAACCTTCAAATAAGTGGAAAATAACATACTTTATTATTTTATAATAAGTTGGGACTTCTGAAATAGTTGAAACTTCAATGTCAGTCCCTTTTGTTAAACTTTGAAGAGCTTTGTGTTTGAGACTGTCTGAAAGCTTTTGGGTCCAGCTAACTGAGAATACAGTATGCAGAGCACCTCCGTGCTGGTCTGGGTTTCCCTTTTGAAACTCTCTCCTCTTCTCAACCACATTTAATCCAAACAAAATTCTTTTTCCTCTCTCCTTCTGTAAGTCTTTTTTTCATCCTTTGGCTTTCCTCGCTAATACCTCATGACCCAGTATCTTAGTATACACACAAAAGAAAGGTTCTACACATTCACATATGTAGAACTTGGCAGGTAAAGGGGTGCTCTGATTTGGGTATTAGAAACAAAAGGAAGGATTGACCCTTCAAGTAGGAGAAACATTGGTCCAGGGCAGAGAAGCTTGAACAGTTTTGTTCCATGAGCTGTTTCTCTAGTGGAAGAATTGAGCTGATGTTATTTGANTAACTTTGTTTTATCTTTAGATATTCTACCCAGAAACAACAGATATCTACGATCGCAAGAACATGCCACGCTGTATCTATTGTATTCATGCACTCAGGTAAGGAGTACTAGATAGAAATCTGATTGCTTCTGAAATCTTTCTGCAAAGCTGGAAGGTGACAGGAGAGAGAGCTGAACTGAAGGCTGGATGAGGGCTTGAGTAACCTTATCTAAATTCGAGAGTAGCTNCTAGATAGAAATCTGATTGCTTCTGAAATCTTTCTGCAAAGCTGGAAGGTGACAGGAGAGAGAGCTGAACTGAAGGCTGGATGAGGGCAAATTTTCTAGCAGAACAATCTCATCAGGTCAGCAGGTCCATTAAGCCAATATTTTGCCTTGGGCAGTGGACGAATCAGATTCTGAAGGAAAAGAACAGCCAAGTACATTGAAATACTTGACTACCTTTTCATTCCAATTCCCACCCTCTCTGCTGTCTGAGGCAGAGCTAGACATTCTTCAACTAAAAGATAGTAAGGCACTGGCACAGATTGCCCAGAGAACCTTTGGTTGTCCCATCCCTGGAAGTGTTCAAGGCCAGGTTGGATGGGGCTTGGAGCCACCTGGGATAGTGGAAGGTGTCCCTGCCTGTGGCAGCAGGGTGAGTTGAAACTAGATGAACTTTAAGGTCCCTTCCAGCCCAAGCCTTTCTGTGATCTGTGTTGAGCTAGCATGACAGGCAAAAACTAGGAGTTGCTTTTCTTTTCCCAGACCCATCTGAGCACAGTTGTATGGGTTCATCCCTCCTTTGTTGCAATTCCTTTTTCTCATCAGGCTGCAGGTGAATACATTAACCCCATTTTAGTAAGCCAGATCAGCCTAGTGAATACTTCACTATTGGAGATGCCACAACTGCAGTCCTGGGTCCAGTCTTGGGCTCTCCAGCATTAGAGAGACACAAACATACTGGAGAGAGTTGAAGGAAGGGTCACTAAGATGATTAATGGACTAGAGGATCTCTGCTGTCAGGACAGGCTGAGACAGTTGGGTATGTTCAGCCAATGAGTGGCACAGGTTGCTCTGAAACGTGAAATCTCCCCTGTTTTGATCCTCCAAAGCAATCTAGACACAATCCTGGGAACTTGATCCTATGTGACCTAACTGGAAAAGGAAGCTCGAACAAGACAAACTTGAGAGTCCCCTTCTAGCCTCAACCATTCTGTAATTCTGTGAAGACTTCATAGTGGTGGGCCAGTTCACCTAAGGGGGGAAGAAAAGAGTCAGCTCACTCTCTTGGTGATTATGAGCTATTATATTGGCTTACCTCTCCTTGAATCTGTATCTCCTAAAATTGTATCATTGTCAGAACCACAAGGAAAAATGACTAGTTCTAATTATTTGCTTATTTTCTTTTCTAGCCTGTACCTTTTTAAACTGGGTCTTGCCCCCCAGATTCAGGATTTATATGGCAAGGTAGACTTCACAGGTAAAAAAGCCCCAATACTCATGTATGCTGCCTTTGTCTCATACCCTTCTAGATCAGTTGCTGAACACTTGTTTAGGTCAATTAAAGGATTGTTACTGTCAATATCCTAAATGCAAATAAAATTATAAATTAATGGCTGTGAGGAGTTTTAGTAATTTAA
>VZTT01048168.1:8162-47172 GCA_013400855.1 Buphagus erythrorhynchus
TAAGTCCATTAATTTTCTTCACTGACTTTACCTGCACTGCATAGACTTCCTTAATTATTACATTTACTTATCTATTTCCCAGTCTTAAATCCCATCTTCGCTCATGTTCTGTATTCTCTCTGTGATGGTCTTTCAGCTCATCCACAGACATTCCTGATAACTTTGCATATTCCAATAAGAATCTTAAAAGGCTTGGAAAGCAAAATGCATATTAGAAAAGATGCAATGCAGCTGGTTAAGCTAACATGCTTTTGTTCTGTATTGTTTTTATATACATACTTTCTAATTGTTCTGAACAGTTTTCTGAAACACTTTGGTTTTGCCATGGTGCCCTAGCTCATAATTGTGGGCACCATAAATCAACTGGGATTTATTTTTATTAAGGCAGAAGTTGCAGTTTCATATTTTTCAAGCGACAGTAATGGTCATGTGCCACACACGCACACAGAGACTTTTTTTAAATTTGGCATAATCTTTTCTTTTTTCACTAGAGTAACATTTCCAGATAGATACAGTTCTGACTTTCAGTAAAGTGGAAAGACACATGGCAGCTCAGTTACCAAAAAGATCCCCACAATCAGTGCAAAACAATAGCAATTTGGAAGCAAAAAGGGATTGTGAACTATATTCAAAATGAATGTACAGGATTCTGTTTTAGTGTTAAAAGTCAGATCTTAGTGACAGTCACCATCTTGGAGAAAATACTTTCTGTCATTTAGCAGAAGAAAATCAGTGTGCAGGAAAATCAGGTTTTCTTTGATTTCACTGTGGAATTACCATGTACTTTTCCTCTGTAAAGACAAAAAAAAATTGCCTGATTATTACCAGTCATAACTATTCCTGAAAAATTATATTTTGGTATAAATGAGTTATTTTCAAGTGAAGATCCACTATTCCTAACAGAGTTAATTTACTTTTCAGTTATGATTTTTTAATTTTGTGAATAGTCTAATTATTATGGAACACAGCTATGTACTATTCCAGAATGCATTCTCCACACAGGGAGCTAGTAAAGCATACTTTATTCAGTATACAGTTATTTTGTGACAAGCAGTTTTTCTCAGAAAAACTTTTGAGATTTGCATAGAAGGTGAATGCTGTTTTATTATAAAGAGAATGTAGCTTATCACTACACAACTGAATTGTGTAATTTAACCATAACTTTTCTGCTAGTTTGCAGTCTAGTCCTATATATAGGTTCATAATTGCAATTAAATAAGTGATAAGGCCTTTGAGAAATGTAGTAGAGCCTCTTTCCCTCACTTCTTTTAATAAACTTACTAAATAATACAGAATCTTCAGTCTTCACAGATTCATAAAAAGAAATGGAAATTACACATTCAGGCCACATTAGAAGAATTTTAATCACTATCTTGTGGTTGTAGTTTTTTTCCCTACCTGAAGGTTCCTGTCAGTGTGGGATGTGAAAACTGCTCTACATCATTAAAGACTTGTCATCTTTGAAAACAGGTGACATCTACCAACTACGGCTGCTACAGTAAAATCATTACCTTCAAATGAGCATCTGAACTAGAATTGGAGCTTCTGTCCTTTCATAACAGATCCTCAACCTTTGCTGAAGGAAACTGCATGAGAAAAAAAAGAACTCACACGTCTTTGAAAAAGAGAGAACAATTTGTTGTACCTCCCTGGCAAAGATGCCTGCGTTGGCCTGTAGGGAGACAAACTGCTTCATAATTTATGAAAAAATAGCAGTCTGCTTTTATAAGCTGTTCAGAGACAGTAAAGGGATAAAGGGAGTTGAATAACTCTGAAAGTTCTACTCTTTCAGTCATGGCATGGTGCTTCTCCATGCATTTTATTCTTACCAGTAAAGATGAGAAGTTAATACTGGGTATGGGTGTTATGGTTTTAAACATATTTTCCCAGTATGTTAGAACAATGCCATCATTTTCTTAAACACTACTAATCATACATAGTGATTTATGGAACAAATGTATGTCTTACTAGTTGCTGTATTCCTACAGTAAGAACATTTTTCTGGGTTTTTGTACCTTGAACAGGATGAAGAGAGTATTCCAGTAACATATCGAGAGTTACCCGAATACAAAGAACTGTTAGAGTTTAAAAAATTGAAGAAACAGAAACTTCAGCAGATGCATGCAGAAAGTGGGTTTGTGCAGCACGTGGGATTTAAGGTAAGTGCAAGAGATGTTCTTCTGTTGCTCAGTGGAATGTAAAAGTTTTTCAAGAGAATGTGGTTTGAATTTCCTGAAAAGATTTTGTTTAATATAGCAAGTTTGGTTCCTTAGTTCTTGTTCACGGAGTCTGTTTTCCCCCATTTTCTTTAAGAAAAAACAACCCATGTAATTCACTTTCTGGCAGCTCAGCTTTCACTGAATGCTGATGTTATATGGAAATTAATAAACATTCTGTCTTTTTCTTACCACATTATGAAAAAACAGCTTGTATTAGAGCCTTGTTGAATCATGATAGAATTCCATTTGACACTACATTCTGTTTTGACAGGGATTCATTAATGATCATTTTCTGATTATGAATGTGTAGTAATTTTGCCTCCACCTGAGGCCAAAGAAGGGACTGAGATTTTGGATAAGAGTAATAGATTAATATTTTTTTTTGTTTTGTAGCAGCTTTACAATCTCATTAAGTGATAACTGACAGAAGTTGAAGCAAGGACATAAAACAATGTTTATGTAAAATTAAGAAAATAAGCATTAAGTTAAACTGATGTGTTGTCCCAGTAACAACCATTAATAGGCAACATGAAAGAAAGGGCATTCTCTTATTTTCTGGTTTGCAAGGGATTTTGTGTTTAACTGGTTACTGTAACTGTTGGAACAGGTGGATTTTTTTAGTGTTGTGGGGATAGATTTATTTTCTAATATACATTTACATAAAAATGTAAGGATAGTTCAAGGTTCAGTTCAAATTGACTGTAAAATTAAGACAGTCTCGTCAGTTGATACTGACAGATTTAAGTTATTAGACCACCAAGGTGCTTCTTATTTTTGTTGGTTTTAGTTGGCATGGTATGTTTGGTGTTTCATTTTGTGGGGATTTTTTAAATTAGCATTTTCTTCCCCCCAAAATTTGAAACTTTAGTCAGGCAGACCAGACTTTAACAAACTGCTTTTTCTACATAACATTATTCTGAGAACTAAAGTGGCATCACACAGTGTCAAGCATTTGAATTTTGAAAGTTTCTTTGCATTTGAGTTTGATTGTATTATACATTATAGTAAGCTGTGAAATCAGGTGATTATGGACCGTTTTCTTTCAGGAAATTCAGTCTGTGGGCTGGATAGACCTCACCTAATAAACAACCATTGAGAGCAGTTTTGGTTCTGCACAGCCTTTGGCCTCATTTACTACACATTATTCAACCTGTGCTTTGAATATTGAATTATTGAATTCCTTGTGGTATTTTTATGGCTTTCACTGCTATAATATCTGAGCAATTTGCAAATACTTATTTTCTTCATTACGAAATGAAGGGCATAGTATTATTTCTGTTTCACAGGGCAGAGGGGAGCTGGAGCACAAAAATTAAGGTCAAGGCTTTCCACTGTCTTGGTTCTCAAATTCAGATAACTGGCGCCAGTTTTTCAGTTCTAGCATTATTCTGAACTTGGTATTTTCAAAGAACAGCTCTTGGTGTGCTTAGTCCCGCCTCATTATCAGCCCTCACACTTGGAAAGCCATCTGTGGACAGAAGGGATGCAGCTGTGGCAGATCTGTGTGAGGTGTTTGTAGCCCTGAGTGCCTTGGTGGTGGCAGGAGCAGCTGCTGTGCCCAGTGGGTTTCACAGATGCTGAGACAGAACTGCAGGTTCTGATAAATGGGTAGAGGATGAGCTATGGGAGCACAGGCTTGTTTCCCTCATTTTATTTTTCTTTTCAGTCATATCTCTGCAGCACTCTTCATAATTTAGATTTTTGAAAAGCTCTCCTTGCCTGCAAGTCCCATTTTCTTGGTTTCTTTTTTTTTGATCAAATATTTTTGCATTTGTGCCCCTCTTCTATACCACTGAATTTTTCATCTAGTCTTTCATGTTTTGTTTTTGGTTTTTTTTCTCTTCATGCCGCACTCCTGCACTTGGGATTAGTTCTTGTCTTCTTGCTCAGTTTTAGTTCCAGACCTCTATTTCCTTCTCTGAACATGTATATTCCTCTTCCTTCCTGGCCATCTGGCTTTTAGTCCAGCCCACCCATAATGTGTTACTACATTTCCTGAGTTGGAAAGGGTATCAGTGTGCCCTGATCCACAGCCCCAGCAGCCCCCAACAAGCTCTGCTGGTCTGCTCTTGTCTTACTGCTTGCTTCTGCCATGGAAAGGCTGATGTTCCACGTGGCTGGGCTTGTGTGAAACATCACATCCCTGTGTCACAGCAGTTCTTAGAGCCACCTGAGGATGAGCACTGTCTGCAGGCAGGGCTGGGCTGCTTTTCTCAATCAGGATAATGCCAAGGTGGAGCATTTGGGGAGTGAGAAGCAAGCAAAAGCTTGATGGATCCTCAAGGCTATGGAGGGCCTCTCTTAGAGAACGAGAACTTCTTTATCCACGAGTATACTGTGGTCCATGGTGAGGAGAATGCAGCTGTGTGGGCTGGCAGTAGCCCAGGGACACACAGAGATTTCCATGTGCTGAACTGGGGTGCACTGTAAGCAATGGAGGTGCCTCCAGTTGCTGTTTTCTCAGTGCTCTTGCATCTGCTCCACAGTGTGATAACTGCGGGATTGAACCTATCCAGGGTGTTCGGTGGCACTGCCAAGACTGCCCTCAAGAAATGTCCTTGGATTTCTGTGATTCGTGTTCTGACTGGTGAGCAGCCTGTGCTTCTACTTGTTATTTGTCATTAGATTGAATCTCTCTGCTGCATAATTGCTATGTGGGGTGGAAATCTTTGCTCCAGCACAGGACACGTATCCTGTGTTGTGAAGTGGAAAATAATTTAGCATCTCTTTGTGAGAGATACATTTTGTAAGCAGATTCTGGATGTATGATTTTTTTAATACAGTGGACAGATAGGTTTGGTACAGTTAAACAGAGGGGGGAATTAGTCTTTATGAATGAATTGCTATCCAATTTGGTATGAATCTGTTCATATGATCACTGTTAATGAAAGTTAAAGATAAGGAAAATACTCGACTTTTAAACTGTTATTTTTTTTCTTTCCCTTGCAGTCTGCATGAAACAGAGATTCATAAGGAAGATCACCAGTTAGAACCTATTTACAGAGCAGAGACATTTTTAGACAGAGACTACTGCATGTCCCAGGGCACCAGTTACAATTATCTTGACCCAAACTACTTTCCAGCAAATAGATGACATGGGAAGCAGATCTACCATCTTGGGTTTACTGTCCTCTTTGAAAAATAACAATGGCACCATTGTTAATTCTGTGCACATTTTGGAAAGACTCTGCTTTCCCTGAAATGTCACTCACAGCATGACAGCTTCCTGGGTGTACTTGTCAAACTACAGCTTTGAGCTGTCATGGTTCTAGATCACTGAACAGCAGCTGAACATTCCTAGTGTGCAGAAGGTTTCACTGGGAGATTTTCTTTCACCACATTAGTCACTTTTAGGTGGTGAATCTAAACAAAAGAAACACATACAAAAGGGTGAGCCAGAAATGAGAGCACACATTAAAGATAGAGTAAATTCCAAAGGCTTTGAAGAACTTGGTTATAATGAGATCCAGAGGAGATGAAGTATTTCTATAAAAACAGTTTAGTAGCTTGCAGTTTTGTTGTGAAATAGTTTTCAGCACAGTAACTGACTTCTTTAGGCAAGGTTTTAACCAATGACAGTGTTTGCTTCTAGGCTGTACTCTAAAAATACTCACTGTCTCGGCGATGGTTGGCTATGGGCCTTTATTAAATCGGAGCTGCTTAATCATGTTGACCTTCAATTTTTTAAAATTTTTTTTTTTTAAAACCACAATGAACTCTATTTACCAACAGTGAAGCACTACAAGGGGCAACTGTGGCATTGCTTCCTTAACCAGCTCATGTTGTGTGAATGTTATAAAATTGTCACTCAGATATATTTTTTAAATGTAATGTTATATAAGATGATCATGTGATGTGTACAAAATATGGTGAAAAGTGCCAGTGCTAGTAACTGTGTAAAGTCTCTAATACTCAACATTTACTCCTTTAAAATAAAATACACAGCCTTCTGCCTCTGTATTTGGAGTTGTTAGTGCAACTCATCAAAGAAAACTGCCTAATATAAATCATATATATGGTAATAATTTTTCCTCTTTTGTAGTCTGCACAAGATCCATGAAAGATTGTATTTTTATTACTATTTAAACAGTGATTAAATTTAGCCTGAGCAGTGAGCAAGGGTTCACATGCATTCTTTTATACTGCTGGATTTTGTTGTGCATCATTTAAAACATTTTGTATGTTTCTTCTTATCTGTGTATACAGTATGTTCTTAAATAATGTTCAATTGTCAGGAGAACTGTGAGAAATAAACTATGTGGATACAGTCTGTTTATATATAGAATGCTTGCTGTGACTTCCTTTCTGTGTAGTTCTGACTCTTTAATCGAGATGGAAAGTGTTTCCAGGCGTTCCCTGGCTGTGCAGATCCCAGCGCCGCCTCCGCTGCTCCCGCCCGGGGCTGGGGCAGCTCTGGCCCTGGCAGGATTAGCATTCCAGTCCTCTCCTTCCTCACTCACAGAGTTCTTTGTCAGATCACAGAAAATCCAGATTTTAGTAGCCTTGGAACAGTGTATACCATTGTCTGAGAAGCTTTGTAATTATTGTGACATATTTTACTTAATATATTTTTTATTGAAATGTATAGCTTGTGATTCAGAAACACTTGATTATTTTATAACTGTAATAGACTTCCAGTTGCTTTGAAACTAGAATACTCAGAGCAATTAGCTAGAAAACAAATAAATTTGACTTTAAAAGATGGCAATAGGAAGGATAATTGGCTGGCTGCACCTAGAAACTGTAATTATAAATTGGCCAGTATTTTTGCAGTAACTTCACGTGTAGCTATTTTCTGCTTCAGAAAAAGAATTTAGGCATTTAATCTATTTAGAAAGTAATACAGTACAGTTACTAAAACACTGAGAAAGTATCATATGTAAACATATCTCATGTATCTCATATACTTAGATAAATTTAATAAAACTTTAAAAAAAACACAATACAAAACTCACGTTATGTATTTTAGTTTTAATTGGAAAAGATACTGCTCTGAGAGGCTTTCTAAGACCATAAAAATATGCTTTTCACATCATTCATGGTCTCTATAGGAAACTAGAGTTGGTGAAGGTGTATTATCAGGAAGAGAATCTGTGGTAACATTAATTTTCTGTTTATATCCTGAAAAATCATGTGAATAAAATAAGAAGAGTAAATTAGAGAAAATACTCAGTCATCAATTTAGGATAGCTTGGAAAGAACAAAAGATCTTGGCACCCTTGGAACGAGGATAATTTCAAGTCTGAATCACCCAAAAAAGAAGTGTCTTGGATAAGTCCTATTTTATTAAATATGTATAAATATTAATGTTTCCCTGTGCATGCATATACAGCTATTTCTCCTGCATACATTATGAACGTATGCAAATAGGTATCTAATGCACATACACCAAACCAAGCATGGGATGTTTTTTTCTTTTTTCCACAGAAAAGACAGAAGCAGAAAGAAAAATTAAACTGAAAGTGTATGGTAAATAATTTTCGTAATTTGATTTAAAAAACCCCAACAAAATAGCAGCTGATTGTTGCCTTTGTTCCCATGCTGCACAAGTATGAGATTCCACACTTTATAACTTCTACTGTAATTCAAATATCATAGAAAATACTCCAGAAAACCGACCCAGATGAATTTGCAACTTGATGGTAACTGCAGAGTATTCTACTTTTAAAAAGAAGCTCCTCCAGCAGTGGCTGCTGGTGCGTGTGGCCAGAGCTGCCCTCTGGAGCTGGTGTGGTACTGCAGGCGCTGCTGCTGCTGCTCAATGGCACTGGCTGGAGCTGGAGAAGCACTTCCTAGAGCACCAGAGGTAAAATGTAGGCTATAGAAGGACCCAGGAACGAAGGAACATCCAGGATATGAAGGATAAGAACATACGTAAAATAGACCCTAAAAAATAATTGAATTAGCATCTACAGGGCAAATGCTAAGGAAGAAAAGAAAACAGAAGAATCTGCCCTGATTGGAAAAAGGACATACTCTGTAAGCATGCTGATTTGAGCTATATTTTCAAGTCATGTACTGTGCTTTGAAAAGGATTAAACCCACATATACTGTAACAGAAATCACTACTCCTCATTTTTGTATGTTTTATTTGTATTATGTCTTCATTACAAGAAAGGTAACTTTAAAAATGCAAATCTGCTGCATAAAGTACACCTTTGACAGTACGAGCAATCATGCAACCCACTTTCACTGTGAATTCATCCAGAAGTTCCAGTAAGAGGATGCAGTTACTTTACAGGAATGTCAAACAAGCTTTTATTTAGCTGTCAGTATTACCAAAGAAACTCCACAATATTTTAGTTAACCTAACAGAAATACAATAGCACTTTTACAGACTTTTTTTGCAGATTACAGATAAATGGCTTACTAAAGGTGCAAGCAACATGAATCAAATAATCCCTGACATTTTCCTTTTTTTGGTTTCCCACCACACCCTCCCAAGTTTTGGCAATGCCAGTACAGGACAACAGATGATCTGAATTTTGCATTTGAAATACGTGAAAGATGACATGAGATGTTCTGACTCATAACCAGCTTTACATATGGACTTTAATAGCTATAGCACAATTGCTGTTAATATGGATCATTACTGGATTGCATTTAACTATACAATACAATAATCATTCTCAGCTCACAAAACTGGGAAGTCAGTTATAAAATCTAACATTCCTAGCAGAAGACAAGACTGTCTCAAAAATGGTGTCTGCTCCCCAATAATGGATTTTCAGACTTCCACAACATTCAACTGTATCTTCAATGAATTTTTCTCCTTGCAACAGTGTTCTGGGGATGTGTGACAAGTTTATTTTAACTTGTAGCTTGACTAATGCCAGCTCTCTTAGAGTTGCATGTTACAGAGAACAGGTTTCAGTCACTAAAGCCCAAGAACAAGCTAAGTGACACTACAAAAATTAATACTGTTAATAAAAAGAAAATAATAATCAATGGGAAACCTGTATGCAATAACCCTAATGTCAGTCTGCTGGACAGTGACTGGGCTGGGTGGTGAGTGCTCCCTGCTGGCCAGGCACTGTCCCATTTCCCATGGAATGTGTGTGACCATGAAATACAAAACCAGAGCTGCTGCTCACTTTGCTGCTTTTAACTTGTGAAGAGCAAACACCCAAGAAAACAAAATACAGTTCTCAGAGTGGGGTTAGCATACAGACCACTTTCTGTTGAGTGTACTGTCAGAACGAAGATTTCATCTAGAGTAACACGCCGCATGCACAAATTCCAGATACCTCTCAAGGAAGCAGCACTGCTTTGACCAGCAAATCATGGCTGTGGGGTGCACGTGGGCAAGGCTGTGTACACACCTTACACACCATTACTGCATTTCTGGTGAAAAAGAAAATGCTGCCTCTTCCTTTTTCAGAAAACAGTCAATTGTCTTGCAGATTTCCAGGAAAACATCCTCCTGTGTTCCTTCTGCATCAACCTGTGAAGCAGGAAAAAAACAGTTTTGATTAAGTTACAAAGAATTATCTCAGAATCTAAACACTGGCACAAAAAAGTGGTCTAATATAAAATCAAAGTTGTTCTGCTCCATGGTAAAGCATTCTAATGTAGAGGAGCAGCTTCAATAAAGCAGATTACTCATTTTGTTTCCACAGATTTCTGTAAGAAGGTTCTGCAGGCTTGATTGTCTGTAGCAAAGTGCATTCATCAAGTGAGGGAGCTCTTAAGTACTCATGTTTTAAAGTAAAGTTCCACCTTGGATACAGAACAGTTGCCAAGGGCCCTTTGCCCATCACTCCAACCTGTCGAGGTCCTTCTGAAGGGCTGCACAGCACTCCGGGCTTTGGCCACTCCACAGTAACTTAGCAAATCAATGAATTCCAGTGCATTTGTATTTGGATATTTGGTGAACTGGTTCTGGTTTTATGACATCCTTTGCCTTTATCTTTCATAAGGGCACTGCTTTTTTGGTATAAGAACTCAACTTTCATTAAAGCAATTTTTTTCTTTAACACCCCAAAGATTCAGTTTTCTGACCAAGCTATTTTTCATGACTGTAGTTCACAAACACAAGGCCAATTTACTTTGCTGAAGATGAGAGAGCTGCATTTCAGCAGAGAGAAATGGCACTTGCAGCCAGTAATACTTGTCTGTGTTCCCTGGAAAACGTGAGGCAGAAGTGAGCTGTTCTGAGCAATGAGTTTCATGTCCATCCCATGCTGTGTCACCTGAGGAAGGAGAGAGCTCTCTCTTGCCCTCACAGCAGTGACAGAAGCAGCTTTCACACTGGCTGCATACTCCACACAGATGCTTCTGCTGATTATTCCTTTCCTCAAATGCCTGCTGGGAGCTTTGGTCTTTAAAGCAAGATTCTTCTCTGCTTCTCCATGCTTAAGTCGTTCATGCATGCATGACATGAAGTTTGCACAAGATTAAATGGACCCATGACAACTCCATGAAAGGATCTTTTTCCGAACTGCTGCATTTTCATCTCCAAGTTGCTGACTAGAAAGCCAGAAAATTGTAGTGTTTGAAGGGGACATCCATGCCTATAATACTTTCTGCCATCTCTTTGGTCTGCAGGAGAATTAAAGGAAAATTAAAATTAAAATACATTTATTTTTAAATAGGCCGAAAAATTCTGCTCAGATAAGACGTTGTCTTGCAGCCAGCTCCTGTACAGCTGACTGCAGCCCATGTACCTCTAGGTCTCTTGGTGCTGAGTTTTGTGTGGGAGTCAGCAGCTGCTCCTTGCAGAGATCCAGCAGGGACTGCAGGCACTCTCCATAGCTTGGTTTGCACTCTTGGTGGCATCCGCAGATGCTGTGAAGTTTGGTGCCCGTTGCATCCTGTCAGAAGTGCTGGCACATCTCACCAGCCTGTCCCACAGCCAGAGCTCCAGCACTGGATACCCAGCCTGGCCAGCCTTAGGGAGCTGTGCCTGACTGGGCCGTGTCCCCTGGGGCCCACTGCAAGGGTTTGTGACAGAGTGAGCTGAGCTCCCCTCGCTGCCCTGGCCAGCTCCCAGTTCCCTTTCTGCCCTCACTGCCCTTCACGGTGGCGTTTGCTGCTGCTGCTGCTGCTTTTTGTAGAGCTGAGCAGAGGCAGGCACGTGCTGATGCCTTAGAAAGGGCAGCTCTCCCACACCTGCTGTGGCTCAGAAGTGTTCAGAAGTGGGGATACTTACTAGTAGCAAAGAGAAAATGGGAGTGAGGAACCATTCTAAACCAAATGTCTACCTGCTCCAGTTGAAACAAAACCAGCAATTCCCATCTCAGCTGCTATAAAACACCTTGTTAGGCCTGTCTCAACTGCCAAGACAACTATTTCCATATGGCTATCCAACAGGAAATACATGCATGCAGGGTGAAGGCCACAGCCATTTCAAAGCTCTAATCTTAATATGTGTTTTTATTGTCTCTTTACTTCATAAATACTTCTGCACGGTCTAACTGATCTAATCTTATCAGCACAGCTGATTGCCACTGGCTTTTTGGTGACCTCTTTAGAACTGGGACTGATACTCAGGTCTAGATCTAGGGAGTTGTGATGAAGAATTAGTTCTGTAAGGATGGAAACCGCTGTGCTTTATGATGGGCTGGAATGCTGACTTCCTAACAGTAGCAATAAAATATGGATGGGCCTGACTAATGACAGCCCCAGTGCTTCCCATGCCGGCCTCCTAAATAACAAAGGCCCAATTCATAAAACTAACTTAATATCGTGGCACAAAACTTAACTCAATGTGCCAGTAATTCACATCTAGTACTACAGTAATTCCACAACACTCTCAGTAGCTCCAGAGCAAAACTGTGTATTTCTCTTCCTCAGATTATAACAAACCTCATAAATTAGGCCTGTTTTCAAGGCTATTTAAGCCTGGCTTCTCATGAAACAAGATCCATATACAGTTTTCCACAGTTTTGAAATGCAGCTATGGCTTTTGGTTAACTTCAAATACAGAGAAATTTAATGAGCTCATATGAAAAATTGCTGGAGTAACCATCCCTATAATACAGTGTTGTTCCTTTTGCCATTAAAATCAACCAATTAAGTTTTCTGTCAACAAATCTCCATTTGTTGTAGGTTTTGAAATTTAGAACTCTAAACATACTGGCACTGAGAAGAACCTGACTGTGTGTAGAGAGGACGGCTGAGGACAGACTCTGGAATGAACTCAGTAGTTAGAAGCTTCTTACTGAAGGTCTGTCAGGTTCAGCTGTGTTGTCACTAACATTTATGTCTTTGTCATCAGAGTGTGTTAGAAAATCTCTCTGAGACTGTGCAGCACCTGGTTCTCACAGCAATGGATCAAGCTGTCTAAATCCACTGAAAATACACTGCCCCGAGACCTATTCATATTAGCATGCATTTTCTGCTGTGTTTTATCTATGATCTCCTGCTAATGTTTCTGATGTATCTTTCTACATCACTTTCTCATCTAATGGGCTACAAAGCACCAAGGGGGGAACAGAGAATCACTTGCTCCTTTGTTCCCCATATGCTTATCTATCAGGGTTAATGGGTCTCTGAGAACCTTTCAAAAGATGGAAATAAAGCACATAACTGCTCTCACTATTACCATTGATTACCCCTTCTCGAAAGGGGGAAGTCGCCCCTCCCTACACACAATTATAATGGGATCAGCAAGGGAAGGCTCACAAGTGGGAGACTGGGAGAGGGTGGATGGTCACATGTTCTTTCATAATGGTTATGGAAAATGTGACTGCAAGTGATTTTAGAATCACTTTAGAAATAGTAGAACAACACTGTGACAAAAAAAAATAAAAAGAAAGGAAGTAAGCACAGAAAAACGAACTTCTGATGGATTTTGTAGGCTAAGCTTTCATGGCATGTGATCTGAAACAGTAAAGGTTTTTGGACACCCTCAATCCTCTGCTCTGGCCTGCTGGGCTTATTTGTTATACTCATGCCCTTTTCCTCAGACTTTAGATAGGAAACTTGTATGTAAGACACCTACCAGGTATCTTATGTTAGCTAGGTAGAATCAGGGCTGTCTTGCTTGACTACCAAGGCATTGCTCTTCTCTTTTACTTACTACCCTCCTACATACTGTCACTTCAAAAAAGCTTTAAAGGATGAGTCAGATATTAAAAACAATCTTCTTTTTTCTCCCTTTCTTCTCAGTTGAGAGAGGGCCATATATTCAAAGGGATTTACATTTAGCCATGTCAAAACACAAGTAGGTGTCTACTAAATTTTCGGATTCACTTTTCTGTCCAGCTGCCTTGGAACTCACTGAGAAATAACATTTAAAACCAACAGTATCTATCTGCTTACTACTACTATAATGCATTTTGTTTAATTTCATTTAATGTCATTTATCTGAAGCACCTGATTCCTACAGAACCACGAGCTTGCAGGCAGTGTTTTTGAGGCAATGCTTTCAGTCCTTGCATTTCCAGTACAAGGTCTTTACTGAAAAGCAGCCACTTGCTGTTCTTAGCAGCAGGTGGGTGTTGTGTAACTGACTACAAAAGAAATTGTGGCATATTAAAGTAAATCCCCAAAACATGATTTAAAAAAAAAATAGTAATTGAAAAATTTCTTATTAGTCACAACTACTTTACCTTCCAGAACACAATTTAGAAACTTAATGCCTCAGCAGAAAAGTGAAGACACTGTTGCCTTTGCCCTTCATTCTTCAGTCAGTTCATCTTCCCTTGCAAATACGTACACAGTTCTTCACCTCAGCAGGGTGCTGTTGTTTATTCCTGTCAGGTTCACAGGTGTTTCATCTGCACCCACAGCCTTCACCCTCTGTCCATGCCTCAAGCCTCCACTGCTGAGCAGAAACACAAAGAGGGAATCTTGGCCAAAGGGAAATTTCCAGCACAGTCCTGAGCTTTTGTCAGCTTCACCAGGTCACTGTTCTTGTTCAGAGGTCAGCAGAGCAGAGAAATGTTCCAGTTCCACATATCACATTAGTTAGTTATGAATGCACCTATGCACAATAACTCCAGGCTGGGGAAAGTCGTAACATCCTCAAGGATTAAAGTGGGAATGCTGTTATAACCATACACCTTTGTCTCTTCTGTGCAAGTAAAGCAAGGAGAGAGTTCCCAAAGAGTGCAGAGGAAGCCAGGTCAGAGCCGAGTTTTTTCTGTCTGCACTGTGTTTGTCAGGCTCCATCCAACCATGCCTTAACTTCTGCTCCAATGCACAGAGTAAGAAAGCTCATTTGACACTGTACTCTCACCACACCTTGATGTGTTGTGACAGACAGCTCCTCCTCTGCTGAGTGTGCAGACATCTAATTCCCACACCAGACATTTTGCTGGCCTTCTGCTGGCCTTCTGCCCAGGACTGAATTTTACATCTGCATATTTAATCAGCCTGTTTCAGGACTGAAAACCTTTGGAGTGGATAGGACAAGTTAAATACATCTCAGTGCTGTCATGTGCTGTTCCCAGTCTGTGGAAAATTTTGTCCAATCCTAAATACACTTAACTGGAGAAAATAAATTACACCAGTATGCCAACCCCATTTTCTTGTTACACAAGTCAATTTCTGATTTTCTTTTCTGTGGCAAGGTGGAGCTGGGTGCTACAGTCAAGCCCCATAAAACATGATCACTTCTACAATTAATACCTAGAATTTAGTGGTCCTTAGCCAGCTGCAGTAAGCTAGCTAGAAAAGGTTCATGGGAGTTAGCAAGATTTAGACTCTAATATTCCTCTAGAATCTCAATACCTGCTCCTCTGCATGCTTAAGAAAGTGCATTGCTGTAATCCCAAGGGATATAAAGCTCACGTGGGCCTTTCACTGAAGAGCTGCTTGTGTTGAAAAACCAAACCTACGCAGGAATCAAATATTCTTTTAGACTCTTCTTCTCTTCCTCTCTTAAACAGCTTCTCTTCAGATGCTTTGGCCATTGCTTATCCTGGATCACAGACTGATCTGGATCTCCAAATAGCACCCTCAGGAAGGCATCACTTCCCTGAATCTATTGGATCCCAGCAGCTTTGCCTAAGAAAAAGAGTACATTTGCCTCTGATCTGTAGTTACATGGAGGTCCATGGGTGATTTAAAATAAATCCATTAATATAGATGAAAATTTATTTTTAAGGGGTCAAATCAACACTTGTAAATTAACTTTGATGGCTTTGTCTGAAGTGGATAGGAAACACACACACAGTTCTTTCAGGAGACAGAGTTACAGAGGCAGCAGCATCTCCACGGGAGCATTAACCTCTTCAGCCAGCATTGGTCAGTGTTGGAGAGTGATAAACCCACTTAGGAATGAACAAATCCCCAACACTGAAAATATGTGATGTTTTAATTAAAATGGGAAAGAAAAATGCTAAACATGTTAGACTGCCTCTAGGTAAAGTCTCAGTCTTCTGTGTGTGTGTACGATATTACAAAAAAAAACAAAAACAAACCCAAGACTATTTTAGCCTAGCCTGCACAAAAATAAAAAGCAGTCAGATGTTATATTTGATGTATTTGATCAGAAGTTATTATAGTCAGTTTTTCTGCTTTCCACCTGAATTTACTGAATTCATCATTCAGAGAACACCCAGTGGCTGCTAATGTCAATGCTTGGCTGTGTGTAAAATCTGTTGCTATAAATAAGAAACATGTCCTGGAAATTGCAAACTTCCCCTTGACTCTCTGCTTTCTTCAACACATGTAGCTTAAACACATTCACCACTAAAATAGTTTTAAAAGACATTTTCCGCAATAACGTTTATAAAGCTGATTTTACAGAGCTTTCATACCCAATGGATCCACCTGGAAGATGGATATATGGTAAACACCACATTCACCAGAAGCAAGTTCAGACAATCTACAGACATTGTAAGAAAAGTAGTGTAGGCACTGTTCCAGCAAGAAAATTACGTAGAGGATGGAGCAGGAACTTGCAGCAGGAGCATTAAGGAAGGGCAAGGAAAGTCCATGTCAAGTGAAATGAGGCAGACCATGACTACAAAATCTGTGTGAAAGTGTTAAGTGTGGTTTCACTCTCTTTGGGGCTGTCACATCCCTGATGCTTCAAAAAGGGAAACACTGTGGTAGGCACAGCTCCCTGGAATAGGATAATGAGACAGAGAGCTCTGTTTTCCTTGGCATTGTGCTGTGTTGGTGTATTGTGTATTGCACTGAATTCTTAGTTAGGCACATCCTTGCAATTTTGGCAAGATAGCTTCTCAAAGGAAAAAACAAATAAACCACATAATCGTTTGCCAGTCTAAAGATGAAAAGTAAGTAGGAACTTTTTTCTGCCACTTAGACTTTGTTTTATGTGCACTTATTGTTTGGGTTAGGAAAGGCCACAAATCAGGACTCTTCCTCTGAGTATCATTTTTCTCAGCATTGTGTCATTTACCCTGTTCTCAGGTCAGGATATTGGTGCACAAACTAGCTGCACATTTCTCTTTTGGGAACTTTGCAAAGAAGAAAAGTTTGGGGCAGGTGATTTGCATGTTTGCTACAGCCTCTAGAAAAAACAGATCCCATAATATTTCCAGAAACTATTATTGGATTCTTTCTCTTTTAGGACAAGACAGAGCAGTAGGACTAGATCTTTCTGTAGCTGAACTAAGGGACAGTTTTCCATAATAGAGCAGAGAAATAAAGGAAAAAAAACCAAAATCCTATGTTAATGAGTCTACAAATGTGCCAGCTAAGTGTACTGATGGAATTTTTCTTGCTTCTCTGTAAAGTACTGATTATAGAATAAAAATAATGCTTTAAATATCACATCCTGAGCAGGTGTAAACTCAGGTAATCCATTGAAATTAATATAACTATGTTATTTATTTAAGCAAAAAGATCTTTCTTGTATGCAGATCTGTTCAATTTCAGGATATACACTGTCAGTTTTGAAAATTTTACTAAAGGGCTTTGGATTAACATCATCTTTAATCTTAATTTTGAAGGATCTTATAGAGTAATAAATCCTAATACTTAAAGAAAAGCTTTCCATAATTTATGTTTAATAAGAGATTCTATAAAGATGAGTTATTGATTCAGGGTATGTTCTCTGACTAAGGATAAATCTGCATTTTTTTCTTTCAAACTGTCATGTGGAACTCAGAAGTTTGCAGAAGTTGCAAACAAATCAGGGAACTGTAAAATGAGAACAACTGGAAAGTGCAGGAACTGTTCATAAATCGTGTAATGTCAGTGTTTCCCAAATATTGCTCATACAATTGAAGCAAAAAGCAATAGTTCAATTTAAAAGGTCAAGTAATTTACCTTGCATAATTGTGTCTTGCTTTCATAGTATGCAATCAGAGGGTTTGATGCTTGGTAGTAGCTTTCAATTCTTTCCTTGGTGGTTTCAGTGTCCTCAGAGTTCTGACTGCTCTGATTCCTCATCAGAAGGCGACTGCTCATGGTTCCTGCAGAGCAGTCCAGGCAGAGCACAAGCTTTGGTTCCCCAATCTAGAGACAAAGGAAAACAACAAACATTCAAAGTACTGGCCCAGTAAAACTGGTGTTGTTTGGATAACACCAAAACAGTCACCAAAAATTTATTAGTGAATTGTATTTGTCTATGGAGAAATCATGCTTATTAACAAACACTGTTCATTGTAGCAGCACTAAGGGGTGCCAGCATTGAGGAGCAAGGTTGTGCTTGCCTGGGCTCTACACAGAGAGATAAAGAGATAGGATCTGACAAATTCTGGCTGCTTGGACTGAAGAGCTTCAGTTCATTATCTGCTTGATGCAAGTAGTACAGGACTTATGGAACACTTGATTCAGTTACATTTGTAACCTCTTCTTTGTTCAATGTGTGAAAAGGGAGTGGTAAACTACAGTTCAGTATTTCAAGATGCAGTAGCAGGAAATGTCCACATAAAAGTGTACCCACCTGAGATGGAAATGAGTAACAACAGACAGGCTCAGGGACACCATCAAATATTCACAGGAATACATCCTGTGAATTACTTTATGTCACACAGTACTTTATGTCCTTGTCTGCAGTGTACCCACATTATTCCTACCCATGCTGTAAAGGAAGGACGTGATACATTTCTCTGCATTTTCAAATTGGCAAGTAATTTCCAAATTCTATGGGAAGTTGGTCATTTAATGCTGTTTGGCTAGTGCCAAACTGGTCGTGAGGGAGAGTCTGTCCTTTTCTCTAATAAAAATAAATACAGATTTATTTATTTTTATTCTTAGGCCTAGCAAATATCATAAATAATCATCTCTCTCTACATTTGATCATAGATATTGGAGTACTTTATGGGAAAAAAAGAAATGGCAAGAAAGAGCAAAATGGTCTTTATGGTATTTCAGGAGAAAGCCAAAAGTTCTAAACACAAATTCTCATCATTCTTTCCCTGAAACACTGAAAAATATGTATGTCATTTAGCATAAATCTTGGAATGCACTGTCATGCATCCTGCTCAGGCACAGTACTCTCTGACACAAGACTTCGTATGACCAAAAACTGCTGGGCTGAGTCCAAAGTGATAAATTCCACTGTCTCAAGCAAAATAAAGGTGTTATGGGATCAATGGGGACAAAAAGTTAATTTTTCCATGCAGCTATGTATTTAATCCTTCAGTGACACTCTCAATCTTTTTCTCATTCCTTCCCTTCCCAGCAGGGATCTGGAAAACACTATCAGGAAAAAGTGAGAAGACTTGAAAAAAGATGACTGCTCTTCACACTAGTGACCATTACAAAATCATATTTTTACCATGGCTACAGCAAAGAAAGTCTAAATGACCAATATATGGAAATTGTCATTGTTATCTTTGTTGACAGCTCTTAAAGGAAGAAATATTCTAAAGGGAAATATTTCATGTCAGGCCTTCTGCATTTGACTGAGGATGTCTGGATTGTGTTGACCTTTCTACTACCCTTAATGACTTTCTAAGGGAAGCTGAAGCCAAGGGATTATGTCAGACAGTTCAATGATAGGCTTTTATCTACCCATTTCTTCCACACAGAAAACATTAATGCTATTAGCTGTAGCAGCACTGGGTTTGGGGGTTAAGAAAGCCAATAAAGCAGTTTTAATAGTGCAGGAGACATAGAGATTTAAAAAAATATGTGGGCTTAATGATTTAAACAAATGCCCTTTTTGTATAACTGGATTAGGATGGTGAGAAGTTATTTCCTCCCAGTTTTACATGAGGAATTCCATGGTCTGTTCTAAATTATAACAGAATAAATAGGAAATAATTCCTTTTATCAATGAGGATATGGTGTAGTCTACTGACTGACAGGATCAGATAATATTATCCTGCTGTATATACTCAGTCTGATTTACTTTTGAAAAATTTACATGATTTTCTTAAAAGTTTCAGTATTGCTGTATGGAATTCAAACTATTACAGAAATATCTTTCTTCCAAACTAAAATCCACAAAATGTGAAAGTAATGTGCCCTTATCAGGTATTACAGCAATTTTTGCTACTTTTTTATGTCTAATGTTTTGGGTCTCTACTCTGTCTCACTGGGTACTTCCCACCTGGTGCTGTGGAATATATAATTTAATAATGTTTGTTCACCTTGTAAAAAGGCTGAGGAGGGAACAGAGTTTTGTGCTTCTCTAGAATTATGGCTGGGTAAAAGTAAAATTGTATCATAGAAGGGAATTGGGTAAAATTGGCTGGAGAAAAAGCTGGTTCTACATAGCTCATTCTGTTTATGAGTCAAGCTTTGAAATATAAGCATTATTGTTGACGTCTTCTAAATAGAACAGGTCTTTATTAACAATTATAAAGCTTTTTAGGTATCATGTAGATATGCAGCATTATTCATCTGTACTTTGCTGCCATTAATTAAGGCCTAATGTGCACCTCTTTCATTCAATTATAATTTAAGAACTTCTCATCACCCTTTGGAAAGAACAGCAAAGCATTATCTCAAAAACAATTCATTTAAAAATATTTCACAGTCTTACTGAGCAGCTCACAGCTGGCCTGTGAAAAGTGGATATAAAGCACAACAGGGGTGACAGCACGTTCAAAATAGTCACTTGAGGTCCTTGTCTTTTACAAATGCAGTCTGGGACTTTGGGATCTTTTGCTGCTTTCAGGGAACTTCAAGGAGCTCTGCTTCAGCACTGGATGCATTAAGACATTTGCCTGGCAATACCTCAGTGCAGGACACTCCAATCTCTAAATCCCACTTCATAATATAGACAAGTGTCCAAAGAAAACAAACATGTCTGCCTGCCAGAGAAACAGCACTGCTGAAATAGTTCCTCCTCAGACACAGAATCAAAGAAATCTCCTGCATCTTTTTAACAGTCTACAGATTTTATTAATAAGTAAACATTTCTATGAATGGCTTCTATAGCAAATCCCATTGCTCATTATTTTGTCTGGCTTCTGGTGCCTAAATCTTGCTAGGCTTTTATGGTAATCTACTAAATAAAGCAGCTAAAGGCTCAGTGAGAAAACAGTGGATTCATTAAAGTTTTATTATCTTATAACCTTGTTTAGGACATTTTTGGAGTGTAATATGATGTAACAAATACTAACTATTATCCCTAATTCACCACTTCTTTTCTCCTAAGGCCTGGCAGATTCATTCATAGGCTCAGAGTATTTTCTACAGGCTGAGAAATGTACGGCTGAGACTTCTCACGAGGTCTTAGCACATCCTGAGGAAATCGAGAACTCTCGGAACTGCCACGCAGGCACTTGCAGAACGCTCTTTTTATGGCTGTACCACCTGTTACTCATCACCAAAATTAAATCTGTGTTTGGCTGTTTCAAGTAGCAGCAAGCTTTAGCAGAGCTGGCTTACTGGTAATAAATATTAACTGGGGAGATACATACTTCTATGAACCTGCATCAGATAGTGCTTGATCAGAAGTACAGAACTATCCACAAGAACCAAAAAACTGGTTCTAAAAGTATGTTTTCCACTAAATGTGAAATGTTTCTGGTTTACATTAAATTTAGGTAAAATCAGCCTTTACTTCTCCTTCTAGAGTATTCTAGAGTCTGGGTAGGTAACGGCAACAGCTAGATTTGCTGTACTGATGGGGTGCCAAAATTTCAATGATCAGCAGCACAGCTCTGCTGGACTGGCTTTTTACATGCCCCTGCTGCAATCAGCTGAAGAGAGGGGCTAAAGCAGCACCAGAATTACAGGAGTTACAACAGCATTACAATTGTATGGTCACCTTGCTCTCAAACTCTTCTGCGTCCTTCAGCTCTTGGGGATACCCATCGATCAGGAATCCTTTTGTGTCCCCTAGCTTGGAAACCATGGCTTCCTTCAGTAGCTCTACAACAATACCCTGTATAGGAAAGAGAAGGAAATAGTTTGTTAATTAATAAGAAAGACTGATACCTTTGTTTGTTAGGACTTTAGTCCTACACCCTTGAAAACAGCCCTTTTTGGCTATAAGTAGGTCCTGTCAATGCGGGTGTTTTTCTTGTCCTGCAGGTAGCAGGGCACCCTGCTTTTTATTCTCTCAGGACTAGCTATGCCACACAAATCTAATGTTGCAATCCATCCAAGAATTTCCCAAAGTGCCCTCCAGATAGCTCAGAATACTTCACTGTTTCAAAATGAATGTTAATACTTGTGAAACTCTAGAGTACTACTGCAGCATTTTCCAATCTGATTGCATTTTGCTATGTCACTGGTATATTACATGGAAAGTGACCCCATCTGACCAAACACACTGAAGAGCAAAGCAATCAAAATCAAGCCTGAGCACAGCTTTTAGTTTTCCCTGAACAGCATTTCACAGTATCTTTCATTAACAAACACATCCTCTGACCTAGCTGCAGTTGCTGAAGATCCACCAAGAGTTGGGATTGTGGACCTGCCATGTAAAAGTCAGGTCCAGCTGAGAACAACACCCTCTGCCTTCACAATCTCCATTAAGCTGCAGTCCAGCTAGTCTGGGATGTCAGCCAGCTCTGCAGGGAACTGCTGCAGGTACTGTAATTTAAAATAGCTGCCAGGAGGACCAGCTCTGAATCTGAAATGTAACACTATAAAAAGGACATAAAGTTTCTGTTTCCTGTACTTACATTTTGCAATGCATCTGTCTCACTGTATTCCATGTCTAATTTATTGCCTATGTGAAACATAAAGAAATACTGGCACTGAAAAGGGAAACAAGTGCCATGGATTTGGCAACAAGGAAATGTCTCCCTGAGGTTACAGATAAATTTTACTAAAATGTACTGAGATACTGAAAATCATCTCCAGTATCTATTTCCACTGTTTTAGACAATATACCTACCATTGCCTTTGTTTAACCATTAGAACCCCAAATAAAACCATCACTCACGCCAGGCACAGGTTCACCACATTCCACGATGTCTTTGATCAATTTACTTCTCTCTGATAATGATGATAACTCATTTTGGAGAAGGTCACTAGTGGACAGGTGAGTAAATCCGTATTTCTTGGCTAACTGTTCACACTGGCTACCTTTGCCAGAGCCAGGCCCACCTATGTGAAGGAAAAAATAACTAGAACTAGAAAAGAACAAAAATCTTCCAATTCTCAGACTATAGCCACCATGAAAATGGGAGGAAATTGATGATATTGACTATTTTGCAAAGTTTTTTTGTAGAGACACTATCTACAGTACAATAAGTCATATACTTGCGATACAACTACAGTGCTGACTCAAATATGTGTTGAAATTGAAGGAGTCACAACAGTGTGAAATCTCTCACAGAGGACAACCTGTTCCTAAAACGCCAATAGCATGTGAAGAAAAAGCATGAAACAGCCTGAGGAAAAGGGTATTTCACTGAGTGCATGTTCAGTTTGACAGCTGCAACAAATGGTAGCGAAGTAAGTTTCGCTGCACCACTGTGAGGGAAATAACAACGAGCTCCCACCTGCACCTGGCCCCGTCCTGCCCCCGGGGAGAGAGCGGCCAGGAGGGGAAGGGCACGAACCCGGGGAATGCTGTGGGTGCGCTCCCGGCAAGAACGGCACCTCCAGCCTCCCTCCTGCTTCCCTCGGCCGGCGAGCGGCTTCAGCTCAGCCCCGGAGCGCTGCCCGTGCCCGGCCCGGCTCCGCCGTGGAGGCGGCTCCTTCTCCGTGCGCCCCAAGGCCGATGGCACGGACAGCCAAAGGCCTCTCTCGGCAGGCTCCTGCCGAGGCCCTGCAGCCACCCCCGCGGGGCTGCAGACAGGGACAGCGCACGGGCGCTGCTGGGAGCCGCCTCTCAGGTGTCCCAGGGCTGGGAGCCGCCTGTCGGTCAGGTGCCCCAGTGCTGGGAGCCGCCTCTCAGGTGTCCCGGTGCTGGGAGCCGCCTCTCACTCAGGTGTCCCAGTGCTGGAAGCAGCCTCTCAGGTGTCCCGGTGCTGGGAGCCGCCTCTCAGGTGTCCCAGGGCTGGGAGCCGCCTGTCAGTCAGGTGCCCCAGTGCTGGGAGCCGCCTCTCAGGTGTCCCGGTGCTGGGAGCCGCCCCTCAGTCAGGTGTCCCAGTGCCGGGAGCCGCCTCTCAGGTGTCCCGGTGCTGGGAGCCGCCTCTCAGGTGTCGCAGAGCGGTGACTTCAGCGCGGGCGTGAGGCCCTGAGGCGCCATGGCGGTGCCAGGGCGTGGCGGGCGCCAACGCAAACTGCTGCTGTGAATGTGTGGAGAAAACCTCCCTGCAGCAGCAATTTTGCAGCCTTTGATGGATCTGTTCAGAAGATCTACTGCAGCAGGAGGTAATTATAGCCTTGGAGGGAGACTCTGCTCTTTTCAGTAAAGTTTTTTTCAGCAGGTGACCTGTTTAATTTATCAACTGTTGGGACTTGCAGGTAGGGCTATACAGCTCTGTTACATGCATTTAAAATGCTAGAAAATATGTGGATTTCCTGTTTCCTTATCTTTCCACAAACAAATACAGGAATAACATGTTCACAATAGAGCAAACTTAGCACCGTCTCTGCCTCAATTGAACTTTATTCTAACTTTCGCATTCAATGTAAAAAATAATTGCTCTGAGCATATAATTTTCAGAGGAATTACAGTACTGTAGCTGAGACTAAAAATTGGGTCATAAAGAAGTAGAATCAAAGAAAGGAGTTTGTCTTCTGTGATTTGCAGTCTTTTACTTCAGCTTCACAAGGAGAATGACCAGCCTGTGCTGTGAGAATCACACCTGTGCTACAATTTTTCTAGAATTATCTTTGTTGCAGCCTTATCTTCTGGCCAACGTGGGTTGCATCTTGTTTTTCTATTGCTATAATACGAAGAACATTATTGTTTTGTAAAAGCACTAGTTGAAAGAAAACAGGGAAAAAATAGGAGTGGCTATAACAAAACAGATGTAGTGAAATTACAGGCAAATTACCAGTAATGAATCCCTTAAATATCTGACTGGCAATTAATTGTATTTCTGGTCTGTTTTGGGTTTTTTTTTAGATCAGTAAGTTTGTTTACACATTTTGTCTCCTGGTCTTGTATATGGTAACAGAGCAGTAATTTAATCCTATTTCTTTGGTGTATATATACAGTATTAAAAAAACCCAGCTATAAACATTATTGTATTCTTTTTCTTATATAACTGTTTCTCTTCTGAATGCAGAGCCCAATGAGAAATTTCATAATTTCTCCTCATATACAAAATAAATTAGATCTCTTTTCAGAAATGAAAATACAAGGACATTTTTGGTTTTTTATCAAGTAAATACTTAGAAAATTTGATGTGCTTCTAATACCTTTGTGTGTTTGTATTTTAAAAGAGAACACTGTCAGAATGGCACAATATGCAGAGTATACACAATAATGAGTGTGCCTCCAAAACATTAATTAAAATGACCATTTTTTTCTAGAAGAGTCCAAACAAAGCACAGATTAACATGCCGAGCTCTTTAAACATTAAAAACCACATTTGAGTAAGTTATGTGCTAAAAATGCTAGTTTTTGTGGCCACTGGTATTAATTTAGATTCATCTGATGAGTAGCAAAGCATCCTAGTGCTTGACAGATGCATACAACCCCCTTTATCAAGTCTTGTCCTTTCTTATTCATGAATGAGACCACAGTTCTTGCTTGGCATGATCTGAGAAGAGACTGAATTCCCAGGAAATTCAGCATTGAGGGCTGTGGAAACTTGGCCTTTACACTAGTATTAATTTATGTATCTGAAATCAAAATATTATCTTGTCTCCCTCTGAAGTTCCCTAAAGTGACTGAAATAGAGTGATTCAGGTGGGAAAGGAAGGATGTGAAAATGCATTTTCTTATTAATTAGGTGTTTTCTTCTTGCTCAGAGTATATACTTTAAAAACTGCTACATAAGCAGCTTTAACAGCAAATTAATCCTGCAGCCATGAAGTTCATTATCAATTTGTAGTGTTACAAAATTGTACCTGTTCTTTTAGTGGATGTTTTTCTTAAGTCTATTCATTTTTCTAAAGAAAAAAATTACATTAAGAAATTACATGTTACCTGGAATAATAGATGCATATGAAACATGACAAAGGCTAGCAAAAAGATTTTTTCAGTTTAGACTTCACTGTGACTTGCTACGCTGTTTTTCATATGGAAAATAGTCAGGGCATTGAAAAAGATAATCAGGTTTTCCCAATGGCTCAATTGTTAGTAGAAAAATATATCCCCACTTTTGTTGTGAAGGCATAAGATTCTTTATGAACACTGTCATTTTTTCTGTGTTCTGTCATCTTGTGATCTGCCTACGTATACTTTGAAAAAAAAAAGTGTTGGTTGATGATAACTTGTTATTCAGATTAATCATGTTGTCTTCTGATTTCTATATATGACATGAAGAGAAATAGCTAAAGCCTAGAAAACAACCAGAGGAATTATAAGTGTGATGTGACCTGTAGGACAATATAGAACTACCAGCAGTTCTTCAATGTTAGCATGCTTTTGTATTTTCCTAGTATTGCTCAGTGCAGTACACCTTGCCTTAAAGCTCATTTGGAAACTTAATAAAAATCCAAAAATTGCAGGTGAAGAAATTAAGAACATCGTATTAATTCAGTAAGGTTATTCTTGGAAACAGAACTCTTTGAGTGTCCCTTTGTGCTTTTGGATACAAATAGTAAGCAAGAATGTGGAACCAGAGTACTAACACAGAAATTAAATGCAGTTCTCTGTATTGCTTTTCTGCAGACAAGGCCAGATTAAAAGGTCTCTGCAATCCCTTAGTGCAGTATTCTCTTCCATTATGTTGATTGATCGGCCTGTGAGAGGGGATCTTCTGGTAAATAACTTTCTGGCAGCACTGCTGACTTAGGTGGCTGCTTTTCCCAATTTACTGACTGCAGAAATGCTTCACAGAGAGTCCTTCAAGGGGAGAAAACGAGTGATCTCAGTGAGTGGGGCAAGCAGCACTTCTGGGTGTTCAGCTGCAGCCAGCCTGGATCAGTCCAAGGTCTCAGCTCTCCTCCCTGCTGCCCGAATCTCCCCCGGACCGGGAATGCCGAGGAGCCTGGGCATGCGACCCAAATGTACCACTCTGACCCAGAGCACATCACCAGCAGATGAACTAATGATGCCACAGGGAGCTGGGACTGCTCCTGCGAGTGAGCAGGGCCAGGAACAAGCAATATGAGCAGTGCATGGACCAGCTTTGCTGTCAGAAATACTGGTAGAGCAAAAGAGTCATGCAGACAGACTGAGATGCCTCTATTTTAAATCTTACAAGTTTATCATATACTAAAATATCATGAACATTTATATAAAATGTTAGCAGTAGGATTTACAAGACAGTCCCACCATTTATTTTAAAGTGTTTCAATTTCAAGACCTTGTTATCATAATGAGTATCATCCCTGTATCAGGGAGAAATGCCTGCAGGGGAAACCTAGCTGCACAAGGGAGCCTCAGAAGTCTGAATTGGAACCAAAATAAGCCCAGTCAATCTATCCCTAAATTCAAGCAAAAATTTTGGAGTGCTTTATCAGTTTGGCAATTTTATCAATGCTACTTGGATTATATAGTAAAGTAAAAATAAGCCTTAACTTCAGAATATGGCATTTGAAGGCTTCTCCATAGCACCTCATCTATTATTCACAAATTATTTTAGTCTACGTGAAACCATACAGGAATTGTACTATTATTTAACAACAACAAAAGTCCTCAACACTTTCTGTGTATTTCTTTTTTCTGAGAAATTATTTTCATTAGAGAAAACGTGTTGTACATGTTGGCAGAGTGATGCAATATCCTGGGACATCACTGAGTTTTCATCCTTCTTATAGAAAATGTTTATTTCATGGGAAGTCAGGGAAATCAGCCTTCCACAGCATCTACAGTTAGCTTGGACTGACTGGGGGTTTATTTATCAGTACTGCTCATTCTATGCTTTTCTGATTGCAGAAGGAGCTAGAGTACAGGTAGTTGTAGCATAATTTAGGTTGGAAGGGACCTCATCTGGTTAAACCTTATATTCAAAACAGGCATAAATTAATGATAAATTGAATTAGGTTATGTCATTCAAGGTCTGACATACCTGGGACAAATAAAGAGTTTGAGTATTGTGATATATTTACTTACTGAATTTTGGTGTGTGCTCAAGAAGCTCCTGTGTGCAGCTGGTAATGTCTACTTCTAGGTGTAAATGGTGAGAATATCTTCAGTGTCAGCTAAAAAGCTGGCTTTTCTTACACTGAGCTTAAGCAATTACCAGCTTTAGATCATCAACAAGAATATAACAAAGATTCTGTAGAGGAAAGTGGTTATATTAGCTAAGCTTTAAACACCTCATTTACAAGTCAGCAGGGAGTTTGTTCCTGATCCAAAGTGCAGAAAGATTCCTGAAACCTCCTGATTTACTTTCAGCCTCAACTGAAGCCAAATGTTTTCTGAAGCTCCTGCAGAGGCCAGGGAGGGGTAATGCTCCCAGAAACTGTGTTATGTATGACAGTTTTGTGGATGCAATATGGAATATTGCAGTAGTTAAGAATTAGAAGATCTTTCATCATTCGTTGTGGTTAAAATTGATTACATAGGTTTTTTTGTTTGGTTTTTTTTTTCTTTCTTTGTTTGTTTGTTTGTTTTGCTTGTTTGTCTTTTAATGACTGGCAATAATTACTTAAGTTTTGAATATTTATTAGAGCATCACCCAATTTTATCTTTGTGCCTCTTTATACATTTTTTTCCCCCTGAATTTTACTTTACTGGCCAAATTCATCTTTGTTTCGCCTCTTTTATTATCCTGCTGTTCTCTCCTATGTTTTTTATTTGCTGATACTTTTTCTCTGCTTTGCAATATGGATAAAACATTGACATTGTTGTTTAATTAATCCAACTTGACTGTTATTCAAATTAATTCCTACATTAGCTCTAATATAACCTTCTGCTAATTAGAGTATTTATTTTTCTTTCCCTTTCTGGAAAATTTTCAAGGGTAATTAGTGGGGGAGGGAACTGCCTGTTTCTTTCCCTTTGTCATAAACAGTATCTCTGTTTGTCAGGTATGGCAGATGGTGCATTTATTTTGATTCATTTGTTAACTTCTTCAAATGTACAGCTTTAAAATTCTAGCTTTAGAACAACTTTATCTTATTATTTCCTCATGAAATAATACACACCTATGTAATGAGTCAACATCCTTAAAGACACCTGAGCCCAGATTTTCCATTCCAGTATCCTACAGCAGCCTGCTCTAACCCAACTTCCCTGCTCTCTCTCGTCAAGGTATCATGGGCTGAACATCTCTAGCACTGCTCACTGCAACAGAGCACTTAACCACTGATATTTGGGGCTTTTTTTTCCTTCCCTCCATCCCCAGAAGTTTTGTTCTGCTTCTGTGAGATTTCTTCATGTTTTTATTTCACTCTTGTACCATTCACAGTGATCAGATTGCAGCTCTCGAGTGACATGTGCGGTGACTTCCTGCCGCACAGACGTGTGCCTTTGGGTGGTGTGTGCAATGCTAAAGCTGGACTGCTGTGGATCAGCAGGTGATCCGTGCAGATTTACCTGCCTGGAAAGGACACAAGGCAAAAGAGCTTGTGGCCACTTCAGCTTAGCTGCTGCAAGAAATCTGTCTCTGGGATGTACCATTTACTTTCACTGCCTAAGTGGAATAAAGTCAAGATTTTACAGACAAATGAGCAACCACGGGGGGGGTCTCATGTTGTTCAACAACCCCCCCAAAAAACCTCTCAATCTTCTCATAAGACTTCAGGAAACTTTTTCAGGTGTTCAGGGATGGGGGGTGGAGATGGAAATATTTTGGGAAAAGGTATAAATCATTCTAGATAATTTTATGAAAATTAACCCATGTTTGGACTTAGTAAAACTTTTCATTATAACCTTTTTAACAAAGAAAACTGAGTTTTGATTAAGGCACAATTTATATCTGCTCCCAGAAAACATTTACTAGAAAATCTGAGCAGGAATAACTAGGAAAAAGGTGTGATTTCAATTTTAAGCTGCAAGATGGCTACTAGATGTATATAAAAATTATAAATGAAAATTTAAAGTCACTCCTTGTAAGACAAAAAGATTCCCAGAGGCAAATGAAAAATATACTTTGCCATGAACAACTTCAAAGGCAAAATTCCTTGCATGTGTTCTCTTTTCTTACAAATCTGTTTGTACAAACCCAGGTTTTTTTTTTTTCAATAAGATATGCGAGACAGAGAGAATTAAAATTTTTCACTGTAGTGAAAGCAGGAAGGTGTACTTCTGTAAGCATACATTACAGTTTGCTTAAAGACTGAAAATTAGGTATTATACACCTTTCCCTTAAGAAATGTCTCCAGTGAACTCTTCAGAAACCTCATTTTACTTTTTCAAATACATAACAATAGAGTTGCAATAAATTGAGTCAACTTGTATTTGGCATACGAGAGCATGAGATAAAATTGCAACATGAGAACACTCTTAATAGAATCTTTTATGTTGCAAGGAATTTCTTGGAATTATTTAGTCAAACAACTGTGTTACACCAGGATCAGCTACAGCAGGTTGAGCTGGACTCTGTCAGGCTGGGGTTTGAACATCTCTAAAGATGGAGACTCTAGAGCTTCTGAGCAACTTGTTCCAGTGTTTGACAACTCTCATAGTAAAAAAGTGATTTTCATTTTCAGGTGAAATTTAATGCGTTTTAAGTTGTCCCCATTTTCTCTCATCCTGTCACTGGGCACTACTGAGAAGATTGAGGCTCCCTCATCTTCATTCCCTCCCATCATGCAATTATTTAAAGTAAAATCCTCTGGAGCCTTTCCTTCTCCAGTCTGAATAGTCTCAGTTCTCTCAGCCTGTCCTCAAATGAAAGATGCTCCTATTCCTCAAATGTCTTTGTGGTCCTGCACCACGCTCACTCCAGTAAATCATTATCTTTCTTGTACTGGACACAGTACTCCAGATGCATCCACAGCAGTGCTGGGTAGGGAGGAAGGATCATCTCCCTCAACCTGCATGTATTGGAATGTTTTTTGATGCTTCCTGAATTCTGAATGAAACTTCCATTCACTTACTATTAATTTTGGAAGTCCCTTTTTTTTCCCAGGAAAAACAATGCACAAATTGATTTAGTTTTATGTAAAATCCCCCTTGGTCTGGTATCTATCCTTAGGTCCTTGGAAATGTGTGTTCCTGCTCTGGATTATAAAGCAGTTCTAAAAACTGCTCAATACAAAAGCAATTATTCTTTCCAAGTAATTACTACCAAGCTTTAAGATCAGTCTTCAGGTTATAATTTGTTTTAAAAGACTGCTCTAAATTTATGCTAATTATATTACTCACACTCATGTGATAAAGGGCATTAACATGGTGCTTTTACTCTATGGATTTCCAAAAGCAATATGAAGTAAACTCTGAACCTGCAAAGCTTCAGTCTAAGGATCATGCCTGATGAGCAGCCTGTTGGCTTTTAACACGATGCTGAACACATGCAGAATTGAAACCTGTATTTAACAGAAGTTGCTTCACAAATAAGGAAGGGAAGAGACATGATCTTTTTCAGCCAAATCTTAAACCTCTGACCTATAATCCAATTTAGTAAAATTTTAATTAATGGTGAGGCAGCTTTGTTGTGGGAAGTCACACAACTCAACTGTAATTGCAAAAGAACTAAAGTTATTTTAAACATGTTCACAATCAAATGAGCTGCCTGCTCTGAGCTTTACACAACTGTTGATAGTATGGTTAGACCCAAGTTAATTATATGTTATTAAATTCTAACTCCCTTTCAAAAGACTAAACCACCATTGTAGAATAGATATTCTCAGCCAATCTATTTTGCTAAATAAATAATTCACATAATCAAAGCTAAATAACATGAGAATATTCAAATGTAGCAGTTAAATTAGGAATCCTACTTACCGATAACAAAAATGATGTTTGATTTCCTGAGATCTTCTGAAAAGTCTAAAATGAAAATAAAAATTCTTTAGTGGCAAGAGCTACTAATTTTAATGTCAGCTACTTACCACACCAACTTGTGTAACACTCATGCAAGGGGATCTGATTTTACTAGATTTACTTTTCTGCTATAAAAAATAGATATACTTTGTCCATTCCAAAAGGAGCTATTATCTACAAGCCTATTAATCTCTCAGTTTTGTAGTTGTCATTGCAGATATGATATTTTACCTGAAAATAAATCTTGCAATACACATCAGTTCTTTAAAAAAAAGAAAGAGGAAAAAAGAGAGAAGCAGATTCATCTTGATGTAATAATTTGATGTAATGCCTCCTCAACCATGGCAGTTTTACTGAGTATATTATTACATTATAATTGCTATAGAGTCTTGTCCACCTCCCATTTAGATTTTGTACTCTCTGAAATGTAGTTCTAAATTTCTCTGAGCCTCAAATTCAGCCAAATAATAACCATCTTAGCTGAAATCCAGGCAATACACTCACCAAAACTACGGTATGTATTACAGCTTTGCCTTTAACTGAAAGTGTCTCTTTTGAAAAAGCAATTCCTTCTGATCTGAGTCCCAGTCATTGCACTAATTATACCAGTACAGAAGGTGAACTTGCACCATGTGAGCCTGCTGAAATTTTATTAGGTCTTTGAGTTAGTCACTTACAATATACATATGTGATTGTATTAATCACATACAAGACACCTCATACAATTTTGGGGTTTATTTTGTGGTGTGTAGATCTCTTATTACAAAAAATCATTAGCCATGAAAAATTTTGCTTCATCCTTTCATTCCTCTTAGACTCTTAGCACTTCGTACTTTCCAAGGAGACTTTCATAACTGCCAATTTCTGAAAACACCTATGAGATTCAATGCTGATTATGAGTAGTATTTTCTAATAATTTAGGATCCATTGGCCAAAAGAGTATAGAAACATCTTTTACCAAGTTTAATTTGCATTCAAAGAGAATTCACATGATAAAAATCCCTTGAGACATAAAGTTCACAATATAAATAACCTGAACTCACTTTACTTTTTAAGTAACTATTTAAATAACAGGAAATCAAAGGTTTCAAAATTAAATGGCAATGACACTGAAAAAGAAACTCACCTCCTGTGCTCTCATAACCAGAAAAACTTGACGGATCCTCCTCCTGTTAATTAAGCAATTGACAAATTGAAATGGATATTCGGCATAGTTTGCATTTCTTCTTATATCTGCTTATCTGTCTATCTTAATATATATCTCTAAGCTCTCAATTTTAATCTATGTTGAGATACAGTTTACAGTGTCACAGAAATACTGTTAGTGCTGTTTCAGTTGCTAGAGCACAAGCACAGAGAACCCAAGATAGCTTGAGATGATTCACTATCCCACATAATGAGTGGAGTTCCTCAGGGTTGGGAATGGGGACTGGTGTTGTTTAACATCTTTATTGGTGACATGGACAGTGGGTCCAAGTGCACCCTCAGTGAGTTTGCCAGTGACACAGAGCTGTGCTCGAGGGAAGGGATGCCATCCAGAGGGACGTGGACATGCTTGAGAGATGAGGCCACGTGATCCTAATGAAGTTCAGAGCCAAGTACAAGGTACTGCTCCTGCATCAGGCCAATCCCAAGGACAGTACAGGCTGGGTGGAGAATGGATCCAGTGCAGTCCTGGGAGAAGAACTTGGGGTTGTTGGTGGGTGAGAAGCTCCACGTGATCCATCAATGTGCATTTGCAGCCCAGAAACCATCCATGTCCAAGGGCTGCAGCAGAGGCAGCGTGGGCAGTGCTGAGGGAGCAGATTCTGCTTCTCTGCCTTGTCCTTGTGAGACCCCACCCAGAGCAGTGCACGGCTCTGGGGCCAGCACAGGGACAGGGACCTGCTGGAGTGAGCCCAGAGGAGTCCACAGAGATGCTCAGAGGGCTGGACTACCTCTCCTAGGAACACAGAGAGTGGGGTTGTTCAGCCTGGAGAGGTCTCTGCAGAGACCTTACAGCAGCCTCCCAGGACATGAAAGGGGCCTGCAAGAGAGCTGGAGAGAGACTATTTCCAAGGACATAGAGTGACAAGGGGAATGGCTTTAAGCTGAAAGACAGTAGGTTTAGATTAGATCTTGGGAAGAAATTGTTCACTGTGAGGATGGAGAGGCACTGGAATGTGTTTCCCAGAGAAGTTATAGATGATCCATCCCTGGAAGTGTTCAAGGCCAGGTCGGATGGGGCTTTGAGCAACCTTGTCGAGTGGAACATGTCCCTGCCTAATGGGGGTTTGGAGCAAAATGATCTTTAAGGCCCATTCCAACCCAGGCCATACTCTGCTATAATACTGGTTTTGTGAGGAACAGCTCTTCAGTGTCCAAATGCACAATTCCCACATGATATATAAGCAACCAATGTGCATCCTGAATTCTTCCAAAGTAACTGTGGTATGATCAGCTGTTAATAGTGAGAAAGCACTAGATCAACACCCACATGGCATGCTTTTTCTCCTGAGATTTAGCCACTTCAAATTATTTTGTCACTTACTGTTTATTACAATTAATGAGAAATTACAAATACTGGCCAGCAAGACTGTCAGAATGGGAATTCTTTATTGTTCTGATAAGTGAGAATTATATATATGCTGGACATAGTCTAGATTATGAAGTGTCAATATCCTCACACCAAAAATGCTTTAGCCTGGTCTATAAAATATCAATAATAGCATTGACAGTAACACATCCTCATGTGACAATATTACATCATCAGTGCATAACATCAGCATGAAACATGCTATGTGAGTCATCTCAGTAGCATATGACTATCAAGCCATAGCTTGTGATAGCACAGCTCTCAGAAATAGCCACCTTTAAATGTGTAGAGCTGCAGGAGTAGATGAAGTGACATGAACTGCACAGTGACTGGAATGGGTAAACTGCTGCCCACTGTAATTTGCAGGGTTCATGCACTACCCTTGCAGGTTTATCCTTGTGTTCCTGTTATCACTGAAACTGAAGTACTCTTCATTAGGCCGAAGTACCATTACATTGGTTACACAAATTATTTTCATTTTTTGATTCACAGTAATTCTCAGCCTATTACGCTGCAGCAGAACTGCCATCTTAAAAAAAGGAAAGCTATCATTTTCAAATGAGAGATTACTCTCTTTCGTACATTTCAAGTGACAATATTATCCCCACATCCTTTATTTTTGGGTGTAATAATACAATAAAATAATTGACCCTGCAAAGGATATATTGCATACAAAAGGCTTCATTTTAGATTCTACTTCTTATAATGCCTTTGAAAGTTTATAGATCAAAATCATTTTAGGCACTAAGTTTAGAGTAAAATTCCTTTAAAAATCAGGATCAGAACTCCAAGCTTACAATCAAATTAAAGAATTGAAAGCATCGTTACTTCTTTCAAGTTTTGCTTTTGTTCTCCCCTGTGATTGTAGACTGAAACTGCCTCCAAGAGGTCTTTGTGCTGATCTGGGTGAGGAGCTAGATGTGCTGCTTGGTTTGAGGTCCCTTGAAAAGGGTGACAGTCTGGCACCCTGTTTAATGCAGTCCCCTCGTGTTTGCAGTTGTCAATACCCATTGCTGATTGAGTCCTTCTAGCAAGTAGGTCTGTAAGCTGTGAACGGCTTGACCTGTATCAGGCTGAAAACGCTGCTCTGCCTCTTTACCAGAGTGCTTTGGAAAATAACTGTGAGATATAGCAAGTGATCACATAAGGCAAATTCCCTGCAGTTAGACAGCAAGTGGCATTTGACACCAGGCTGCCATCAGCAATACGATGATTTAGCAGCACTCTCTGTATTCTCAGTATAGCTGTTTCCATGCACTTGAAAGCAAAGTGAGGAAGATTACATCTTTTAATGAGCTCCGAAGAAAGATGGGTACTCTGTAATTTCAAATGCCTTTACAGTTAAGTTATATCTCCAAATATTATCTGGAAACATATCCATTAGTGGAGCATAGCTGTCTGTGTAACTACTTAAATAATATCAACAGTATGTTAAAATAATTGCTAAATAGAGAAGTTTGCTACCTGTAAAGAATCATTTATCTGACATTTGTCTTTAGAGTTGGAAAACGCAGGCTTTTGACTGCCCTTTTACTTGTCGCTTATGTTGTAATTAGTAAATATCTGATTGGTAGTAGATACTTCATTGATTAATGAGTTTTCAGTTTCTGTCATTGCTAGGTTGTAAGTCCACAGCATCACAGAATGATTTGGGTTGAAAGATCATCTAGTTCCAACCCACCTAATTTCTGTAATAACAAACTATGACAGTAAGTCTCAGCAAATAATAATTGAATGATACAGAATTCTTCAGAAGTTTCAATTTTGCTACTAATGAATCAGTACTCTTAAGGCATATCAATAAAATAGATTTAATTTTTTTATCTAATGAAGGGACATTTTCTGAATTAGGACTTAATGACAGCTGTTGTGAATGTCAGTTACCTCATGAAATGAGAAAGCTTTCCTGTTACCCATCAATAACCTCTGCTCCAGTCTTTGCATGTTTTAGTTGGGGTTGTGTTTTTTGTTTTACATGGAAAAGAAAAGAGTTCTCCCTTATTGCCTCATTGTTGTTTGAATGCTTCTAGAAGATAATGGTGAAAAGTGTCTGATACATTTTATTCAGATTTCTAACAGATATGAAAGAAGTTTTTCCTCCAGATTTACCAAAGATGATAAATAATCACAGATAAAGGAGAAAAGAGGCAGTAGAATGAGACTGAATTTGAAATACAACATGACTGCTGCTTAAAATTATGCTCAGCTTTCAAGTTTGAATTTGAGAATGTAAATATTCCACAGAATGTTTCAGACACAAATTATTTAAATAAATAAAAATTACATGTTTCTTTGCTGGCTTTATGCAAGGGCAGTGCTCCTTTGGAATGGATTTTATGAGCCGTACCATTAAATTTGATTTATACTTCAAATCAATTTTTAAGCCTGAGCTGCTTTCTGCAAGCTGAGTGTTAAAGTATGCCTCTGGAAAGCAGAGGTGGCTATGTTCTGACCTCCTCTGCTCCAGAAATAATAAATAAGCTAAGACACAGTAGGAATACCTTCACACTTCAAGGCTTTGTTTTCCACTGAAAGACAAATTTTCTTATATACTTCATACTACTCAGCAGAGTGGAGTTATTTGTGTCAAAAAGAACTAGTGGAAATTAAAATAAGGGTGTAGTGCTAATGTTTTTCAAGGTGATTTTTGTTTGTTCAGAATGCATACAACTGCAAAAACAGTGTTCGTAATAGCACCTACAAAATTCTGACACATGAGATCACTGTGATTCCCATTTAATTCTGGGTTTCTAGCAAAGACAAAACTCTGTGCTATTACCTCTTGTGAGGACAGGCTGAGGGAGCTGGGCATGTTCAGCCTTGAGAAGACTGAGAAGGGACCTAATCAATATCTGTAAGCAGGGAGTAAGGGAGGTGTCAGAGGATGAACCAGAGTCTGCTCAGTGGTGCTGAGCAATGGGACACAGCAGGCAGATGATGATGCACAGAAGTTCCACCTGAACAGGAGGAAGAACTTCTTCACTGTGCAGGTGACCAAGCACTGCACAGATTGCCCAGTGAGGTTTTGGAGTCTCCCTCCCTGGAGATATTCAAGGGCCATTGGATGCAATCCTGTGCCATGGGCTGACCTTCCTTGAGCAGGGAGGTTGGACCANTTCAGATTTTGCATTCGTGTTCTTCAAGAACATCAAGAAGAATATCTGTAGTAGTTTAGAGAGGAAAAGCCACAATCTGTGTGCTATAGTCTGGGTGGGGGTTGGTTTTCGTTAACTTCTGTATGTATTTATAATGACAAAAAATAACATGATTACTAAGCATGAAAATGAAAGCAAAATCTATTTAGTTTCATATTGATTTCCAGATACTGGAAAAAAATTCAAAGAAATTACCTCTTAAGGGCAACAAGGTATGCAAGCAGAACACCCCTCCCAGGAGAGGTGCAGCAGTTTGCATCATCACAGCACTGTGAGAGTGTTCTGGTAAACCAAACACCTCATTTGCAATTTTAATATTAGTTTGATTTAAGTGACTGAACTAGAGTGGTCAGCATTATATGTAACTTGAAGAAGAACTGGAGCTTGATTTTTAAATATATTTGTGTTTTAAAGACATTAGAGACATTCAATAACTATATTATCTGTACATAGTTTCTATCTAACACTGACTTTAAAATAGTTCTATCACATATAGTATTCAGTTAGTTTTCACTTAGGTCTGTATTTGTGGAAAGCTCCCAGTGCCTACAATTTTTTTTCTGGAAGTTATCACTATTTTTCTGTTAGTATTCTTTTTTTCTGTAAATCACCATCAATCCTTAAATTATCTTCACTATTTATGCTGTTTGGTACAAATTCTCCCAGGGACAATTATTTTTTTTTCATCATGCCACTGCAGCAGAGAAGTGAAGCAGGAGACCTCCCTATGTGCTTGAACTGCAAACTTGGTGCTGCTCAGCTCCTATTTTAGACAGCTGACAATCCTAATGAATGGATCCCTCACATCAGACACCTCAGCACTATGAGCAGAACCTCTCTGCCCTGAAAGCTGCCTTCTGAGAGGTGAAATTCAGTGGTTTGGGTTTTTGTTGTTAATGGCTTGGTTTGGGTTTTTTTTTAATGTATGTGCATTTTGTGTTTTTTTTGAGTTTTTTAAACTTTAGATAAGGAAGGCTTTTCTCAACTCCGTTTTCAAAAAGAAAAAGATCTTGGCACAGAGAAGGACAAGAATAGAGTGTTGCAAAAAAAACCCAAACCCAGCGTGTGACCTCAAATCCTATGATTTGCTGCTATTCAGATAAAAATTGATAGTTGTACTCAAATTTTGCCTCTCAAAGACCTTCTCTGCTTAGTATCTGAAAAGCATATTCATGGTTTACTAAAACATCTATTTATCCATTATTAGGCAGTTTTATAACTTTCAACTTCTGCAGTATTTATAAAAGACTTCTGTGTTAAGAAGGAATTTAACTACCTGAAGAAACAGTTCACTGATTTGAGATGCACTGCTGTGAAGGAGTTCTAAAACTAGGCCACTTTTCACTCTCTGTGACTGGTTTTTAAGCCCAAAATGACTTACCCTGACTGTACAAGCCTGGGATACATAAGGAGTAAAAAAAAATCAAATAAGAAACATATGGCTTTCTGAAAATACATAGGGGATTTTTTTCTGTTTTCCAGTGTACCCAGAGAAGCCACTCTTCTGCTTCAATACAATACAAATAAGTGATTTTAAGAGTAGTTTTGTATCCCATAGAGTAAAACAGCATCTTTGCAATCACTGCAGTTTTATATGTGTACATAAAAATATATAGGATGTACTTTGACAGTGATTAAGAAATATAAAAGAAATAAAAAGACGCTTCCTTCTGCAGTGTTTTAAAATATAGGAATTGTTACTACAAATGTTTTCAAGTAAGGGTTTTGGTAGCTGGCTTTTGGGATGCTGGGCTACGTGGACAGAACCAATCCACAGCCCTGAGTAAGGCCTCTAAATCTAGGAGGCAGAGCAGGTTTAAAATACACCTTTATATTTTTTTATCAA
>VZTT01048169.1:3863-23448 GCA_013400855.1 Buphagus erythrorhynchus
ATGCAGAAGTTGAAAAGTCACAGAACCTGTCCACTAGTTGCTGGCAACTTGAAGGTAGAGAAAACAAAGTTGAACTGATGCAGGATTTTCTTTGTTACTCACTAGTAAAAAACAACAGAAATTTCTACTAAAAGAAAAGAAAGGTGAATGCTTTAGATAAACCCACACAGTCAGCTCACCCCCTTGCAAAGCCTTCAGTTTATGAGTAACAATTCTTGAAATTAAAACTATTTACTGCTTTCTGCAGTCATACACAGGCTCAGATTTGGCCCTGCAGGAAAGAGGCGTGACACCCTTGAATTGCATCTAGACTTCATATGAGTTCACGTGTTAAGGTTTAATGAGTTAAGTGTCATTTTGCCAATTACTGTCATTACTTACTACCTGAAGGCACACTGGCAAACTGCATCTTCCCTTCTTGCTTGTGCACTGCCACACAATGCCTAATAATATACTGCAATCTGAGGAAAAGATTTTCTTCATTATACACTTTGTGGTTTTGTCTTCTGTGCTCTAAAAGGTTTGCATTTCCAGTACCCTTGAACTCCTGGCTCTCAGCTGGAAGAGAGCTGTAAGTTCTCCCACATCTCACAGTAAAAGCTTTTCTGCTGAAATATTGATACATTTTAAATACAGTACACTTCAAAGTAGTGAGAGAGACTGAACAGCAAAGGACAACTGCTCCCTTCAAAGTCTTCCAAAGCCATGCTGTGGCCAGCCCATCACCATCCATGCACTCACTGAGGGAATGTGCACCCCAAACTGTTTGTCTGGAAGGCACTTCCCTGTGTGTGAGTTGGACCTTGAATGGGTAGATCACTTGCTTCCTTTCACATCCTCAGTCAGAAAGCTATTTTCAAGGCAGATTTAGTGATCCGATCATTTATTTTTCATTTCCTGAAACTTTGTTTTCCAGGAAGCAAAACTGTACTTTGTAAGAGCTGATGGTAACACAGAGTGTGTCCTGTGTGCAGAACCAACTGCTGCTTCTCTGCAGTACTTGGAGTCTTTATTAAGAGCAAATACTTTTACGAAATCCTTGCTGAACTGGGAGTGTAAGTCTTGTTAAGTGAACAAAAGGAAATGACTAGCAAATATTTAGATGAAAATTATTTGTACTTGAGTAACTGG
Organism: Buphagus erythrorhynchus; assembly: GCA_013400855.1. Lineage (NCBI taxonomy): Eukaryota > Metazoa > Chordata > Aves > Passeriformes > Sturnidae > Buphagus > Buphagus erythrorhynchus. The sequence continues at coordinate 4,995 of VZTT01048169.1, forward strand.
TAAATCAACATAAGGAAGGTTTTTGTTCTGATTCCTGTCTTACTTTAGAAATATTTCCAGTTACCTGTGAAGACACAAATGCAGAAAGCACACACAAAAGGAGTCTTCTGAGACTAGCAGAAAAATCCATGAAGCAAATGCTACTAATAATAAAAATAGATGTAGGAGAGCTAAACCCTCTGAGAACAGACTTCTTGTGCCACAGGGTCAGACAGGTCAGCACACTATGAGCTAAAACTTAAAATTAAATTACACGTTTTTCACTTGCATAAAGCTATATTACTCCAAATAAAAGCTAGGCAGGGGCTCAGCTGCCCACAGGTTCCAACCAGTCCCTGAGGTTCAGCTCTTCCTCTCCTGTACACCCACACACAGATGCTCCAGGCACAGGGAACCAGGGCACTACCTGGCTCAGAGTGGAAGGGCACTGCCCTCTCCCTCTCAGTCTTTCCACCACTGGTTTGTCAGCATGTGTGTCCCATCAGTGGATCAGACAGGACTCATCCCACAACGAAATGAAGACCTCTTCTGTTATATGATGATCCCATGCCCCTGCTCTATGCCCAAACATTCATGTACCCTGGCTATGTGACCAGAGCCTGTGTTTAGTTGTGTGATCTATGTCAGAATTCATCTGACACCAGAGCCCATGGATCAGCTCTGTCAGCACTGGCTTGGATGCCAAATACCATCAGATCAAGGAATCATGCAGACACTGACATGGTGGAAATGGAGCATAAAATGACAATTTGGATTGGTCTTTGGCAGGGTAGGGGCCTTTGAGATAGAATTGATTTTTACAAGGGACAATTAGCATCCAAAAAAGGATGAGATACTCCCTAGCAGTGACACTGTAACTGGCCCAGGGTCTTGTTCCTGGAAGTCCCTAACTTTCAGAAAGGAGAAAAGACATTTTTCCCTCCCTACCAGGAAGACTGAGGAAAGGGACCTGAACAGCTTTTGCATAAAAATCCTACTGGAAAGAAAAGGAAACTGCTTTTCACAGTTACAATGGGGAGGACAAGAAGACACAGGCTCAAACTGCCTTAACAAAACTTGTGTTAGATATTAGGAAAACCCTGAGATGCTAAGGATAATAATGCAAAATATAGCATATACAGAAGTTATGGGCATTTACCACTGGAGGCTTTCAATAAGAGATCAGGAAAATGTCTTTGGTAGAAGAGTTTAGATATAGCTGATGCTGCCTAAGGAGGAAGAGGAGTCCAGATTAAGCGTTTTTAGATGCCTTCCAGTCCCAATTTTCTGTGTTTTTCCTGTGTACAAGTTATCCCTACATCTACCTGCTCAATTTTCCCTTTCTGTACTTCAGCAGTTAATTTGAGGCTTGTTGCAAGGAGCACATATCAAGCCTGAGGCACATGAGACTTTATTTGGGATAAAGTTAGATGCAGTTGGGGAATTTGGAGCAATTCCTTTATTATGAAAGTGTATACATATGAGTACTGCCCTCAAACCCAGCATGAATAGGTAGAAGAGTATCAAAGGACTTGAATATTTATCCTAATTTTCCTTTTTTCAAACGGGAAATGCAAAGCACAAAGGTCTGAACCATCTGTAATGACACAGCAAGTTGTCAAAATGAGCCCAAGTAATGGATTTCCTGGCTCCTCAAGTGACCTGAGGACTACACGCTCCTGCTGCTCTTGCTCTGCCTCCCCTCCCCACAGCAAGCCATGCAAGACTACAAGAACTGCAGCACTTCCCCATCAAAGTCTTGCCTGCAGCTGGGGAAAGTTACACACTGCAACAGTGTCGGTACCTTCTGCTGTAACAAGAGCACACATCACAAAGATGATCATTACCACGGGGGGGAAAAATAAAAACTAAAGCTGCCTTAGGACATACATCCTGCAGAGATGGTCCTGGCTTGATGAACCCTATATCTCCTTTCTTTAACTTGCCTTCATTCTGGCTAACATTTGACAGAAAGCCTCTCTTCCTCTACCAAGTGATTAACTAAAAAAAAAAGACAGCATTAAGGACATACTGCTGATAAGGAACAGAACTGCTCTTTATACAAATGCAGAAGAATTCACAAGCATTTGCAAGTGAAGCATTGTTGCTCCAGCCCACTGGAAAATGAGCAGTCTGGCTTCGCATTTTCTGGGCCCTTTCCTAAGGCTGCTGTAACTTTAGCTTGTAGGAAATCAAAATCAGAGCCTAAGATCAGAACCAAAAATCTCTCTTAAAGTATTACAAAGCCAGTGCCAGTCCTTCTGCACTACCACTTACAAGCATAGGCTCACTTCCATTTCCTATGTGCCAGTGCTGGAACCAAAGGAGGACCCAAGCTTGAATCATCCACAGGAGATCTTGCCTCTCAGACTGACCATGCTGAGGCACAACAGGCTCCAAATTAATTCTGAATTAATTTCCAAGAACTCTGCTAGGCTCTAAGCCCCATACATAGATTAAACATAATTTGGATTCATCATTACCAGTAAGACTAAAAACTAATTAGAAGAATTAAAGTGTAAGAATAATGAACTAAAAATACATCAGGAATAAAAAAGTCAGAAACATCTCCAAAAAAGAATAAAAGTCAATGTTTTAATTGGTTGTTTTCTCCAAAGAAAAAAAAAATAAAAATACTCTCCTGCGTCATTGGAATAAATATTATCAAATTCTTTATATGCTTAGGTATTTCCTAGCTTATTCCAATGGCATATTTAAATTTTGATTTATAAGTCAAGGGATATTGCTCACTGCCATAAGATGCATTCCACTGGGTCTCAAAGTCTTTAGCAGATCCCCACTCTGTGTACTTTATCCTGATGGTTTCACATTCATGTTCATCAACACTCAGCAAGAACCATAAACAAAGCCCTTTCTCAGATGCACACATGCAGTTCCCATTGACTTTGCTGGATTTTCAGCTGACTTCAATCAAAACTCTGCGCATGCAGAAGGGCAAAACTTGGCTCTGCACATTCAATAAAATTACATCACTAGATACTTTTTAAATGAAGGGCAATGCAGGCCATACTGAAAAATAATATAAACTGAAACCCCTAAACTGTAGCCAAATAAATTCAAATTTCAGCCAGGTTTTTCCAGAATAATAAAAAGGGTGTACAGTTTAGGCAAGATGAAATGAAACCTTAAAACCATCTCATTTACCAGAGTGCACTCTGCCTCTTTTAGCAGGACAAAGTGTGAAACCCAGCTATTTACACAAGGTGATGATCTTGTTGTTTCAGGTATAGCAACAACATTGGCATCTGAAACAATCAAGTAAAGGTCAGGTTACAAGCTGTGATCTGCTAAGTCCTTTTCTGCAGCTGTGTCCTGGCCCTGTAAGCTATGACTCTCATTACAAGTGAATTTGAAATTTAGAATACCACAGTAGAAAAAGTAATTAATGATATTAATAACTAATATTGTATTATTTTTTAAGCTACTCTAATAACAGTATTTTAAATATATTAAGTGCCTGAGCCTAGGAGTACCTATCTTAAACCATTCAACCCTTCTTCCCAACTTGCCAAAAGAACAACATAACAAAAATCCCACACAACCTAGTAAAAACAGTTCCCTTCCAAATTTCAAATGACATCGTGCAACACAATTTCTGCCAGGTACATTAGCTAATGCTCACTAAGCAAAGCAATGCCCCATGGTTTTTTTCCAAATTTCTTTCCTTTATTTTACTTTTACTCATTCCATGATGTAACAACCTGTACCTTTTTACTGCATCTTTAAAAATACCTACCTACTGGGATGAAGAATATTCTCACTTTTAAAAAACCATCTAACAACAGGCTTTTTCACACTTTCTGTTTTTCTGATAAGCACTTGTTAGCCTGCAATTACAAATTTATACACAGAAGTACATCAGGGATGAAAACCACAGAGGAGACTATGTTCATGTTTGGTTGTCACCCCCCATCCAAAAAAGAAACATCTCTGATGATTTTTGTACTTAGAGAACAGATTTTATGAATAATTTTTTCTTCATAGCTGGAACAGACCCTATTCTCCACTCCATTATAATACTGAGTCACTTTGCATCAAGTTGGTCATTACTGACAAGCCAGGGAAGAAAGGAGGGAAGTGGATGAAATGCTCTGAAGCTACAAGTGTGACAAGATATGTATCAGGTTGCTTCTTGAAGGAAATTATTTAAAATCAGAATAAAATCAATACAATGCAACTCACATAAGGGAAAACTATTTCATAATTATTGAGAAAGTCCAGTAAATCTAACACTGGTGGTCAAAGGGATTGCAAAGACTTTTTCTTTCATTTTTGGGTTGTTTTTTTCTTTTGTAAATGAAGCAAGAGTCTAGCCTGATGCAAATGCTGAGTCGTAGTGGTCATTCACACTAGATTATCCTGTAAGCTAAATAATTAGTATGGTGGAACCTGTTTCTCCCAAACTATGGCACTGTCAGATGGTTAAAAGGTCTGGTGGGGCTCTGCTCTCTCCAGATCAGCTCCCCTCCTAACATCCCATCCTGACTCTGGTAGCCTGTGAAGACACTCACTTGTCTCAGAACTCCTTCATGTAACTCCAGGTCTACTTCCTGTTGTCTCTGTTGGAGCATGAGCTTAGAGAATTTACCATGTGTTACAAGGAACATTTATTCTAGCTTAAACTCTGTGATTCTGACTACACAATCGGGAAAGGAAAGGTATCCCCATCTCTCCCCTCAGTCCTACTGGGATGCAACTGTTCCAAGGAGGGAGTTATTAGTTTCTTTTAAATGCATAGCATGCCTGTTTGATGATGAAAATAAAAATTTAAATGCTCATTTTCCAAGAAAGTTGATTTTAAATAGTTAGGAAAGAAAATAAAAACCAACAAAACACACAGGTCAAAAACATGGCTTTTCAGCCTGTCCTGTTTAAGCAATGACACATGACGAACTTTATATTCAAACAATTACCTGGTGCTTTAAATAGGACACTAAGGGAATAACATTTCAAAATGTATTCACACAGCATAAGACTAATCCTCCTCCTGGGAGTACCAGTGCAAATCAGAGTAACTCCTCAGAGGTCAATTGAAGTACACCAGCACAAAATAAATGTGAGACAGAAGGGAATCAGGCCCCATCTACCTCTATTTTAATGCAGAGGTTGCAGATCATCTGCAATGGTAAAGTGAACAACATAAATATAACTGACATCTATTCAATTGATCTCACATCCTGCCGACTATTCACTGCTCCAAATACAGGGCTGAAGAACAATGGTTTGAGGAAGGCAGGCAGAAATCCTGGTTCTAACCCATTCACACATTCGAATTTGCCAATACCTCCTACTGAACTGCCTTCATCTCCCCACACTGCTAAATCATGAAAGGTTTAGTTTGACATTGTCCCCCCCAGGTCCTAGAGAACAAGTTCTCCTAAAACAAAGAAAATGGAAACATACCAGGAGATATGCATGGGGGAGAAGATAAATACAAAAAATATGTGCAAATATGAGAACTATGGAGAAATAATCAAGAGAATCCCTGTCTAACATACCACATATATATATCAAAGGCACTAGCATATTGATTAATTATTTGGAAACCTAGCACTAAGAAAGAATGGTATGTGTGCAGCGGAAGACTAAAAGATAAGGCTATTTCAAACTGTGGTGTCATTTGTGCTAATTTAAGTGGATCTGTAATTATTTCCCACAACTTCACGGTGTCCTGAACCAGCTTCCTCCTCCCCTGCAAGGCTGATAAAAGGACTCTTGGCAACACACTAAATATATTATGCAATGTATTGAATACTACCGAGAAAAAGCACTGAATTACACTGAAACAAAGAACATTAGGTGCGAATATCACCACCTCCAGGGAAAGAGCACCTTTAACTAGTTATCACATCAGTAAACGCAGGCATTCTCTTGTAACCCTGTAACAGCATTTGCTACGTTTAACAAAGTTAAGGCGAATTTTACCTCAAATCTACTTAGGCTCGAGCTCTTTGACCGAGACTTCTTGCGGAGATAGACCGAGAAGAAGCGACGCACTGTGAACTTCTTCATGTTCATGTCCATCGCCCTGTCCCGGCTGCGGAGCGCGGAGGAGCTGCGGCGCCGGCGGAGAAAGCTAGCGCATCCCGACTGCCCCTATTTATATCCACAGGCAGCAGCTCCTCCGGAGCGCCTGGCGCTGCTGATGGAGCCGGGCACGGCCGGACCAGCCGGGGGCAGCTGCCCGGAGCATGGAGGCGCGGGGCTGGCTCCCTGGGCCCCGGCTGGTGACACTGCAGCCCAGCCCGGCCCGGCCCGGCCCCGCCGCCCGCCCGCGGTCCGGCCGGCGGCGCGCAGTCAGCGCCGGAGGATGACAGCTCCTGCGGCCCGGGCGGAGCGGCTCTCGCACAAACACCGCGTGTGCCTGCCGCTCCGCGATCCCTCTCCGCTCCGTCAGGCTCTTTCAATTTCCTGCTTTCTCAATCACATGGGGAATAGGCACATGCCGCACTTCTGTTTTTAGCTCAGAATTCAGACGCTGCTATAATTACTGAGGGCTGTGCTGGTCAGACCCGAGAAGAAATCAGCTCCCCTGTGAGAGTCGCTCCTAGAAGAAAGCTGAAAGATGTCGTGCCCCCGCTGCCAGAATAGAAGGGTTTGAATCTCCTTTTATTCCGGGGAGTATGCAAAACAGCAGCCCCCCCCTCCACCCCCGAAATTGAAAAGCTCACCATCCTGCTCACAATCACCCGCCCCGCTTTACATTGAAATACCTAACACCGGCACAGCCCTGAAAATAGAAAGCACAATCTAAATGGTACGTATTACTATTCTTATTGTACTACAGCAGGGAGCTACAGCCCTTCTAGGAGGTTAAGTATGTACATCTATTTACGGGCTGTAATTTTGAGCTGCATGGCAAGCTTGCAGACTTACAGCTGCACCCCCACCTCCCCGCAACAAAATCACATTTTTCAGCTTTTCTTCAAAAACGAATGAATCTCAGTGTGTTCCAGAGACCAAAGAGCTTCCTCTGCCTATTTCACACAGTTCGGGCTCCTTTTCCATGGCAGCCTTTCCCTTCTGACTACTAAGGAGCACCCAGGCACATCTTTCTCCCATAACCTCACATGAAAAGGGAATTATTTTGATGACTTATTAATGACTGAGATAAATAAGCCCAGGGAGAGTGGACATCACTACAGGCTGAGAAGACTTGGAGGTTAAATTACAGCACCTATCAAGTCCATCTGCTCTAAAAAAAGAGGTGCATTTTGCTTTACTTGCATATCTGGGCTCTGCTGTGAGCTACCTTGGCTAGCAATGCCTATCAGTATCTGCTTTTTTCTCAGGTTCTCTATGCCATCCTTCTGCCTAAAGCTCACCATGGTCTATATGCACCCAGAGAAGTATTAACAAGAGAAAAGAAAGTAAAAAATAATATTTTGGCATTTATGGTTTAATTAAAAAGGAGGGTAGGTTGGAAAGGCTGCCATTAGTGCTGGGCTCTATGATCTCATAGAGCCTGACTCTGCTATGCCTGGACCCTGGTGCTACCTAAGCCTAAGGTAACAGTTTCACAGTGACAGTCTGGACAGTCTGCTTTTTCCTTATCCCTTCTCAGCACACCTTCTGATTGCTTCTCTAATTCTCTTGGTTTGCAACAAAAATACCTTTGGGGGTTTCTTTCACTGTTCTGCCCCAGTGCAAGCCATGTCAAGCCCAGGAGCCCTTTGCCATCACAGTTCCCCTGTTTCCCCAACTAAAGATCCTGGAGAAGAGGCAAGTGTCCAAGGAGAAAACCTCAGGTATGTATAGGTACACCTATACACAGGCAAAACAACAAATAGGCTAAAAGGCAATTTAGTTGGTCAGTGCCAAAATTGCTTGCTGATGCAGCCTCTCTAGTCAAGTTTTGTGTCTCTTCTCAACCTTGCTGCAGTAAAATCTGCAGTGTCACAAAGGCCTCAGGCACTCAGCTGATTACTTGACCTCCCCCTTACCTGTCCTGACACACCATGCAATTGCTGCTACTTCTGTCCTGCCTTTTCCCTGGCAAAGAAGTGTCCTGGCACAAGCTGGACCAGGCTTTGTGCTGGCAAAGGCTTTTGGCAGCCTCACACATTCCCACCTGTGTAAGACACTTGAGCTTTAAACAGCAACCAGACAAGTCCAGGGTAAGGTCCCTAAACCCTTCCCATCACAGCTGCATCCCTGGTTACTGACATATTTATTAATGCAGAGGAGGTGATAATTTCCCAGCTTTGAATACACAGGCAGTGTGTAATAATATGAAGTATATGAGTGCCTGTTACTATTACACTGTAATTAATTAGCTGTGTAAAGACTTATCACAACCTTCCCTTCTCATTACATCAGTGGTGATTTCACATACAGCGACATGCATTCACCATTAAATGTGCCTCCACCGTAATAAACTTCCAATAAAATTACACAGGCCATGACTTAATACCTATCAGGTACACTTATTACATTCAGAATTTTGTTCTTTACCACAAATTTTTTTTAATTTTTTTTAAATCCATCATAATGTATTGCAATTTACTGTGCACATCAGAGCAAAAACTAGCCTTGTATGCTAAAAGTTAGACTATAACACTGAGCACCATGCCCAGGGATAGGAAGTAACTCTCTTACATCCTTGACATGGCACAGGTATGGAAATAGGCTCACTCTTCTTGTTTTCTTACTCTTCTTTCAGACAGGTGATTAGGGATTAAATACAGAAGGACAACAAACCACCTTCGCTCTACTGGGCAGCAGAGCAGCAGAAATATTGCAGAATATATTCCAACTTTTGCAAAAAAGCAAAAGCAATTGAGATGCAAAATTTATATTAAAAATGCACATAAAAAATACAAATGCAGAAATTAAACAAAATAGATGTGCATGCAAAATTAAAGCATAGGGAAAGATACATGAAAAGCAAATTCTACTACAGTTCCATGTGGCACGCTTCAAGACTTAATTGAACTTAACTTTTCTTCAGAAAAACAAATAAGAGGTATCAAAAACATTAGCTCAAACTTTCACATAAGTCAGACAATAATCAGTTTTCACAGTGATTCTAATAAAAAGGTGCGAGCCAAAAAATAAATTTGATTAAATCAGAACATTCAGCATAACATTTATAAATATACTACTTTCAGATCAATCTACAATGTGAAATATTAACTGCACTTAGAAATTCATGTCTTTAAATTGTTGATCTTCTCTGAGCAATTTTAACTGCTGAGGAACTTGATGGAGGAAAAAATCTTCAAATGTCTCTGTTTAAGACAACAATAAACAACAAAAATGGTGGAGGGGGCATATGACACATTGGCATCAACCAGTAATACTCATCTGTATTCTGAAATATGCTTTTTAAAATTAGAATCATACATGCTGTAACACAAAATAAATAAATACAATATCATGGCTGCCCCTCCTCCCAGTGAGCTTAATAGCAAAATAAAATTTTCTTCAGCTGGAAAAAGGCTTTTTAAAAACCCCAAGCCAAAAAGCTCATAGCCAGGATTCAAGACAAAGTCTCTAATAGGAATCACCAAAATTGGATATTACACAACCCAGGTCTCAATTTTTTAAAGATAAATGGAGAATTCCCAATTAATATCTAATGAAAGCCAAAGGTCCTTTCCTCACATGTACAGATGGACCATTGCAAGAGCAGTAACAGACTGAAGGACTCAGGCTTAGAAAATTAACAGGGGGCAGCAGAACAGCCTGAGCAGCACCCAAGTGAGAGGGATGCCAGTAGCCAATGCCAGATGAGTCATCAATTTCTAAATGATAGAACATGCAAGTCCAAGATATCTACCACAAACTGGATGATATAATTACCCAGAGAAATTTTGTATTACTGTATTACACAGAACATCAGGCCCTATGTCAAAATTAGGCCTTCTACTTTTTTATGTGAATCAACAATTTATCAGCAAACCCAGAATGACTCTGCTGCTTGAGTAAATTTAGAGATCACTGTGGAAGTAAAAAACTATGAATTGATAGTATCTTCCTTGCAAATGCAATCAGTATTACCAATCCTTCCTCAATAAGCCCATCAGAAAGCCAGAAAGAAATCCAGGGAGAAATAAGAAAGCATCAGAAGCAGAGACACCACAGATAGAACAAATAAGATTATCAGAACACAACATGCAGAGAAAAGGAAAATGAGACTCCCACAATAGAGGCCCAAGAGACAATGCTAGAGAAAAGGTGAATTACACAGTGCCATTTATGCTCTCATCAAAGAAACTCAGGAGCAAGAGCAGATGTTTCCAAGAGACACGAATCAGCTGAATAAGGAACAACATTTTCCCCCCGGTGATTAGATTGTATATGACTCTTTCAGTGACTGCTGTTTCCTCATCCTGAATGCTGGACAAATTGCCATATGGCTTTTGTTTCCTCAATGAATACCTAAGGTGGCTATTTTTCTTATTGATGTTTTTTTCAATAATATATGATGGGTTTTGCCCAAAGAAGTGCTTGGGCTTTGCTCTCATTGCACCAGTGCATCCATGTGGTTCTCAGCCTTTCCAGCTGCTGTACATAGTTAAGTGCCTTGTCCTATTTAGCACACACTTACTTCACTGGAGTTTTCTCTCTCAAAAAGGCACAGTGCCCTGCCAGCACTGCAGAATACAGGCAATGACTTGCCATCTCTCACTGGTATTGAGAAGTGATCACCCATGTTGGCTGGATGGGGATACAGGGAAATAGGCAGGAAAGAAAGTGCTTCTTCCCCTTTCTCTCACCTCCTGGCTGTGTATCACAAGCTTCAATAATTTTGATCCTTTTCTGTATAAGTATTATTCCATTGGAGGTGCAGACCCCTTCAGCCATCTTGCAAACTAAAGTCACTGCTCAGAAGGAAGGAGAAAGCAAAGTCATACATCTTGTCTGATGGAGTCTGATGAACTGGCAGGACACAGGCTCCTTGGATACAGTCTTCTCTAATCCCAAAAGAAACATAACAGCCCTACAATGCCTGTTTAATCTTGCACTTGTTACCTCAAGGCAAAAGCAGAGTATCTCTTATACCCACATCTATGTAATTCCCTTCTTGCTAAAAGCATGATCCAACATACTGGCAACGATATGAAGAGAAATTAGTATAAATAGAAGTGCATCAACCACAGGAGAGTGACTTTAAAAAGACTTGTTTTGCTTGATATGGTGATATTCCACTTAGTGGATTCCATTCAACACCTTTAAACATTCTTAAAAATGGGTATCAAAATAAATTCTTGATAGATTTGAAATAGGTATTTTGCAGAGATGTAAGTAGCTTAGATGGAGACAAAAGTCCTGAAGAGTTTTCAATAGGCTACATCAACAGTAAGATTTAAAAAAAATTACACAGTGGCACTAAGAGGATGAACCATCTCTGTGCCATGCTGAAGCAGAACAATCACATCATATCCTGAGTTGGAAGGGACACACAAAAATTATTGAGTCCAACTCCTGGCCCTGCATTTCACAACCCCAAAAATTCTACCATGTGCCTGAGAGCTTTGTCCAAACTCTTCTTGAGCTCTGTCAGGCTGGTGCTGACCACTGCTCTGGGGAGCTGTTCCAGTGCCCAATCACCCTCTGGGTGAAAAACCTTTTGTTAACATACAAGTTAAATCTCTCCTGACACAGCTTCACACCATTGAGGTCTCCTTGTTTCAGTTGCCTAAAAATCTTCCTCAATCCCTCCTGAGCACCCACCAGTCACATAATTGCAGTGTAACTTTCAGACTACCTAATGAGCCACCCTATGAGGACACGTGGCATGATCTTATTTGTGCAGGGAGACCCAGGAATGCTGAAGAAATAATAGTTCCAGAAATAAGAAAACAATATTTGATTGAGTTTTCACCAGATGACAGACATTTTAACTCTCCCAAAAGCATCTTGTGTAAGTGCTGGAACATCAGATTGGCAAGTGTCACAGCTGCTGTATTGACTGCTCCCATATGTGCTTTGCTTCTTACAGACTCACGTGAACGTGCAACAGCTTCACTGGCCACACACACATCAGTCAGCTGTGAACTACTTTTAGGATGGAGATCGCAATGCCTGGCAATCTGCAATACTGGTCTTGCTGGATTTTGGTAGCTTAGATAGAAATATAAGACATGGAACCCAAAAATCCAATTTCCTTCATATTACATAAGCTTCTACTCCAACATGAAGGAGATTGCCAAAGATAAAATTCTGCTTTCTTTCCTTTGGACAATCAGAAAGTCATACTGTTCTCCTATAAAGGACTGGAAGTTTTCTGGAAGGAAGGATGCTACTTAGTAACTGAAGTATGAACAGTCTTATCACATGAATATTTATGAATATCACTGAGTGAACATTATACAATAGAAAATTGGATGGAAGAATTTCATTATGCACAGCATATGTTTACTGTTTATTCAGGCTAGCCGCGAACAATATTAAAAAGAGAGGCATTTATTAAAAAATCTGCTAATAGGCAATTTTCCCTTAATAGGCTCTGAAAGATATCCTTCGCCTAACAGGAGAAATAGTGCATGGAACATTTACTGGAGCACCCATTTCTCCTTCTAATAATCATTGACAGAGCAAGCTGACACTGCAGTGAGCAGAAAAACCAGACCACTGTTTGCCATTGAAGCCCTGAGAAACAGAAAATCATATAATGGGGCTTGCACATTTTATTTAGGAAAATTTTAGGTAAAATTATTCCCTTTAATTATTTAATGAAACTACACACACGAGGTACAAAAGCATCATATTTAGTTGAACTGAATGACCTGAATTAATATCCTTCTTTTATATCTGAAACTATTTGTATGACCTTGAAGAACCTTAAACTCTCTAGCTATGCCTTGCTCCTGTGCTTATACAAAATCCAGCCACATCCTGGATCCTCTATCAGAATGGGGGTACAGTTGGCACCATTTTCCTCTTAGTCTTCCCGACTGGCATCTCCTGTCTCCAGTGAAGAAAATACCTCCTGGTATTTTCAGCCAGAAAGGAGACAGAGTGCACTCTGACAAGTGAGTATGTAAACTCGGGACCCTAAAGGTTTGCACCTGCACTGCAATGCAGAGAAAAAAACTCTGCTTCAAATCTCCTTCCATAAAACGGGGCTGGAGTATTCTGTCACTGCATGACAGCTCTTTCAGAGAAAACACAATGATTGATATTATGTGTTTCACAGCTGAAATTTTAGTTGAAGGCTGTCACATATTTGCTAGATTTATTTACAGAAACAGATTAACTGTGAGTAATGTCAAAGAATAAACCAATGGGACATGCAAATTTACCTTGGTAGGCATTACATCTAGCAGGATAAATGACACGTGGAATATTTTCAAAATATATTACACACCTAACACCCTGAAAATTCGGCTCAAGGTTGTATGAACTCCTACCCCATGTTAGACACAATAAAAATGAGATTTGTAAATTAAAAAATCATTAATCACTCTTGAAATCTTTAGCATTAATTTCCCTCTTGCTGGACTTGTATGGCTTTTTAGACAAATTTTGAAGGACTTAAATTAATGTACTGACAGTACTTAATTTCAGATTACAGGCACATCTATCCCTCCCTGTTTTTGAAATAGAAGCTGAAGAAACAGAGAAAAAAAATCTAAATTCTGTGCCTAACGTGTCTTATACAGCAACATAGCAAGTGTGACACTGGAAAAAAAAATACAATATAATTTTAACCCTCAAAAAGTTAGTTAGGTTCCATTTGATATTCACCAAGACACATAATGATTTCTTAGTTCATCCAGAACAATATAGTCCAAGGTCCTATTTTACTGCTGACAAGTAAAGGCAACAAAGACAAACCATAAAATGTCTTAGGAATGATTGTTGTCACAACACTGCACTATTATTTGGATATTTTTAGTATGTTAGATGACCTTTTCCTTATTTAATTTCAGATACACAAGATATCACCTTCTCTTAAGTGTAGTGTCACTTCTCTCACCCAAGTCCCCAGGCAGCAAGAAGTGCATGAGGCTCTTCCTGCATAACTGAGCTTGCTCACACTGGAAGTGGGTTTTCCTGGCTGATGCATCAACAAATACCTGCAAGAAATTTCAACATCTTGTATATGTCTTCCCACTAATCTAACAGGTTTGTGAAATTAGTTATAAAGAGCACATATAGAATATTCAACATCAAATTTTTTTATTAACCTAATGGACCAAAAAAAAGGCAACTCATCTTATTAAGTCAATTTAATCCTTTGACATCCTTCTGTGAATTTCATATATATTTTCAAATCCTGAAATAAACCTAGCATGAGATTTACAGAGAAATAAGCAACACAATGTATAACGCAAACAAAACAAGAATCTAACTCCTCGTATGCACAACACAAAAGTGGCAGTTTTATCTGTTTTTCATCGACTAGAGATTAAAATGTGCAATTAATCTTATCATAAAGTAAGCCATGTTATTTAGTAAAGGTTCAAGTACTTATTCATATGCTTCAATATACAGGGAAGATGTACAGTTATGGCCAAGATGTTATAAAATGCTTCCCAAGCAATATTGTCTACCTAATACATTCTTCAAACAACTTTTAACACACAACAAGAATATTAAATTTGTTACTTCATAGGCAATGCTGATGTTTGACTCCAATTATTTTTAACCAATCAAAAATCCTGTAAGAACCACTGACCTTTGAACCATAAACTTCTGTTAATGTCACAAAGCAGTCATCTCAAATTCATGAAGTTTGCAGTGTATAGTGTGTGATTCACATGATATACATTCATTGGAATATGACACCTTTGCCTTAATACGCTACTGCATTCTGATTTCATATTCTGATACTTCCTTTAACATCTGAAACTTATGAAATTTTACCATGCACAGTGATGTGGGGCAGAACACCTACCAATTAGGAGACTGAGATTGTTCTCTTGCTTCAACTCCCAAAGGAGAAAATAGATGCATACATCAGATAGGAGGAACAAATAATGCAGCTACTACACAGACTTGTAATAAGGTTCTCCCTCCCATCGTCACAGACAAAAGAGAAATTTTACAGCTTCCTAAAAGCTTTTCAAGGGCATCTTGGTCTAGCTGGGCTGCTTGGGAACTGTAAGCAAGGACACCAAGGAGCATTTCTAAAAGGCACAGCAGAGCCTTGCTATTGTATGCCTTGGGGACTGAAAAATGCTTAATTTTTTTTCCACTGTGATGTTACTATGTTCTTAATATTTACGTATTTAGTCCCTTCCTTCACTCCAGAGTCCTCTCCTCATCTCTTCTTACTTCCTATTCCCCAAATCTTCTCTTCAAACACATGACTCACTCCTCTTAATTCAAGAAAGTTGAAATAATAAAAATAACAATTAAAAAAATATTTAAAAAGCAAAACTTGAACTTGAAAATAGGATTACTTCCTGATACTTGATTTTTAGGGACTATTTTATGGCATGTCTCTGGACTTGAGAAGATCCAAAAACATGCAAGAAGAAACATGAGACAGAACAAAACAGAAAAGGATATTCAGGGGGCTATCCCTGTCATGTAGTAACATGTAAACTGGTAATCTGGTGGAAGAAATCCTTTTAGTAGCTTAACTGAATTTTGAAGCATTACTGTGTGCCCTCAAGCACACAAAGCTTTAAAATCTATTGGTTTCTGGAGTCACAGTGATTCATGGGAAACACCAGAGTTGAAACATCCAGCAGGTGTCTGATCACCAGTGGTGTCTCCCACGGCTCAGTATTAGGGCTATTCCTATTTAATATCTTTTTTGATGATCTGGGTGAGAAGAGGATTGAGTGCACCCCCATCAACTTTGCATCAAATGACACCAAGTCAGGGTGTTGACCTGTTGCAGTGCTACAGAGTTTGGGACAAGTGGTTGGAAAGCTGCCTGGTGGAAAAGGACCTGGAGGTCCTTTGGTGGTGGACAGCCAGCTGGACATGAGCCAGTGCGTGCCCAAGGTGGCCAAGAAGGCAAATGGCATCCTGGCCTGTACCAGCAATAGTGTGGCCAGCAGGATGAGGGCAGTGCTTTGTGCACTCAGCCCTGGTGAGCCTGCACCTCAAATCCTGTGTTCAAGTTTTGGGCAAGAAGGACATTGAGGTGCTGGAGTGAGTCCAAAGAAGGGCAACAGAGGTGGAGAAGGATTAGGAGCACAACTCCTGTGAGGATTGGCTGAGAGAGCTGGGGATGCTCAGCCTGGAGAAAAGGAGGTTCAGGGAAGACTTCACTGCTCTCTACAAGTACCTGAAGAAATGAGATTGTATGGTCTCTTCTCCCAGGCAACTAGCAATAGGACTAGGAATAGGAAATGGCCTCAAGCTCTGCCAGGGGAGATTCAGATTGGCTATTGCAAAAAATTTCTTCACAAAAATTGTTGTCAAGCATGAGAACAAGTTGCCAAGAGAAGTGGTTGAGTCACCATCCCTCAAAGTATTCAGATGATGTGTGTGGCACTTGGGGACATGGTTTAATCATGGACTTGGCAGTACCAGGTTAATAATTAGGCTCAATGATCTTAGAGGTCTTTTCCAACCTAAATGATTCTGTGACTTAACTGAAGAAAAAAATACAACAGCCCTGGCCCAGTTAACCTGCTGGAAGATGAGTGCAGTTATGAGAGATTCTGGGAAACAGGAACAGAAACCAGTTCTTCATTGGGAAGGAGAAGTGGAGCTAAAGCCACCTGCTTCTCCCAGAGATAAACATGGGTATGGAGGCTGTGTAGAGGTTTGTTGTATTTTAGACAAAGATATCTTGGCTCATTAGAGGAATATCATTAGTCCAGGCATAAGCCTTCACTTGTGGCCTCACTGCCATCTCCAGGCCATCATTTTCTTCTTCCTCTATTGGCACAAGTATCTTCACAGCCACAGAATGAACCAAACTGGAGAACTGGTCCAAATACCACCCCAGAATGCTAATTTTAAACCAGTTCAGTTCCCTCATCTGAATCACTAAACAAATATCTGTGCCTACTCAATATTTTTTCCAGTGGTGGGGGCAGGAATGTGTGTGCTTGTGAGGTGGCTCTGCCTCCTCTGTTGGCAGGGATGGGTAATGCCAACACTAATGCTGGCTTCCCAATTACAGAACTGGCATGCTGCAGCTGCCTGGCCTGGCTGAACTGGAATCCCTGAGCAGGCCACATCAAACTACCTTTTCAATCACAGTGAAGGTTAATATAATAGCTCTGATATAGAAAGGACACTTGAAAAATGTCCTAAAGTAATTTTCTTTATTATAAAACTAGCCAAAGTGAATTAGCTAGAAACATGCAAAATTTGGAATTATGCTTTGAGATAATGTGCTTTCCAAAAAGTTGAATCTATAAAAGGTTCTTGGATTGTTTAAAAGGAAAACATCTCAAAATGGGTGAGAGAGTAACCTATAGCTGCACTGCAGAAATTCAGAGGACTTTTTAAAGCTAAGAACCCAACTAGAACTGACTGGGCTTCCCTTTAGTGCTGAAGCCCAACCACTGGGAGTGCAGTAAGACTCCTAGAACTAAGACTGCAAGTTTCAGTGGTGTTAACTGCCACCACTTTAATTGATTTTCTGAACAGTATTTTCTGGCACTTATCTGATTTAATCTTCTGTGGGTACTAACACTTTCCCTGTCAGGCAACTCCATGTTCTTCCAGAAATGTATAACTGCACACACAAGTATGCACCTCTTACAAATCTGTGTAGGTATGTCAGGTATATTTATGCCAGCATATATGCAGAACTTGAGTTCAGGTTGGGTACTACAGGTCTGAGACCCCTGTGTGAAAGCAAACAGCATGACCTGAACTGTACAGTTTGGATGTGTTTGATGCACATTTCTCAGTGAATCTATCAAATGCAACACGGATGTAACCACAGGCAGCCAACAGCAGTCGACATGCAACATTCTTGAACTCTTATGAAGCTGTTTTAATGCCATCACAAAATCATCATAGAGTTATTTAAGTTTTCAGTACTTGTTGGTTTCATTGGGAGGCTGCCTAGAAACTCACCTTCCTATTCACTCTAGGCCTACCTTAGATGCACCACAGCTAAAATCTTTTATATAGCACCTTTTCCTGCAGATTATTTTTCAAAGGGTAATCATATCTCCTCACAGTTTTGACTAGGCTATGCTAAATGAGAGTGAGATTTTAACCTCTCCTCACTCAACCATCTCTCCCTGCTTGTGTTCCAATACACAGCCCTGTCCTAAGCTTGACTATGTCTATATTTATCTTCTTTGTAATGTCATGAACAGAAGAGTTTTTATTGGAGCCTCAGTAGTATCAGTAATTAGTAATTCTTCATCAGAAGAAATACTTTAGCATTTTCTTCCATTTTTCCATTACTATTTCAAATTTGTAGTTCACTGTTGACCTGTAAATTAATCAGGAAACTTAGCCAGTCCTTCTTGGTGGTATAACTGGGACTTCTAAGCCTGTTGTATGCTCAATGGAATAAGACAAAGTTCTCTGATCCCCTCCCCAGATCCTCCAATATAAGAAGGAAATGGAG